>VDFB02297337.1:10000-17752 GCA_007258455.2 Sequoia sempervirens | reverse complement strand
AGTGGTCTATGATGAACCAATTTATATCTTCTATGATAATACAAGTGATATCAATATATCAAAGAATCTGGTAATGCATTCAAGGACAAAGCATATCTCAATTTGATATCACTTTTTGAGAGAGAAGGTTGTAGAGAATGAAGTGAAGCTTGAATATGTGCCTACAAAGGATCAAGTTGCTGACATATTCACCAGGGCTCTTCCTAAGGATACTTTTGAGTATCTCTGGGAGAATTTGGGGGTTATTTCCCCTCCTTTGAACTAGATGCATCAGTCCAATGGTTCTCAAGATTCATTCTTTGGTATGGACTGATGATGGTGGCTACCTCTCAGGGGGAGTAGGTAGTGGAATTATGGGTTGTTGTAGTTGCGATAAGTGGGTGTTGTCATTGTGCAATGGTTGTTGATTGATGCAGTATGGTATGTCCTCCTAAGGGGGAGTATGTAGAGCAGTAAAGGAAAGGAAGTTGCAAAGTAGTACAATATTGTTTGATGTCAAAGTGTAACAACCAAAACCTTATAACAAGAAATTTACATGGAATTTTTAACCAAAAAGTTAAAAGTAACTATTCCTTAAAATTATGACACAATTTTTTTATAATAAATGAAAGATATATTTCCATAATTGAAATCATGAGCGAAGCTTATTAGTTCCATTGCAATATTTCAATATAGAAAGTACAAGTTACTTTTATTTTCATCATTTTCCACATAAACAATTTCAAATTTATATATTCATTGTAAACAAATAAGGAACAACGATCAGAGATCCATATCTAGATACTTTATTTCTTTCTTTTGTCTCCCAAGACTTGAAAAGTCATCTACAAGAGGGAGAGCATCACCCAAGTGCTTTACCTCCAACCACAGACTTAAGTGGTCCCCTACACACCTTCCTAACTAGAAGTGGCCCTGCCCTTCAACGAAGGGAATGGTTAAAAACCCCCTAATAATAGCCATCTAAGTTATGGTGTTGTCCCCTACTTAACCAATAATATCTATCAACTATGTAGACCTTCCAACTATGAAATAAATTCTAATTGTATTAAGCATATGAAACACAGTGAATCAACAAGTACATGTAGAGATTAATGCACCCACTTTGTCCAAATTTATTTCTATTAAATACAATCACTACTTACTTGGAGTGAAGTAATTTGTTCACCCACCCTACTCGACTTGGAGAACCTAATCTAACCTTGTAATAATTCAAACTTACTAATTGATTATTGGTTAACACTTCATGCAAAGTTTCATCTAAATAGTGATGTATTTATTTAAGTCATACTCCTAAACACCTGTCAATCTCAAGCATTATAGTGCTCCTTGACTATTGTCCATCCCGAGTATAGTACAACACCTTGACGCCTATCAATCTCGACCCTCGAGCATACTATTGTTCCTTGTTAATTCATAATTCATCTAGGTTGGTTAATTCTTCCTGACTTTAGTACACCCTTGTTATATCCATGTAACAACTTGGGCCTTGGTAACCGCCATATGTTGTTACACCTCATTCCTCAGTTACCAAGTTACTTTTTCCTTCATGAGTGAAAATGATGATAAATGTAAATCATGACTTTAATATGTTTAAAAGGTGAATGAAAATACTAGAATATGCATTAAGATTTTTTTTTTTTTAAGAAATGATTATGTTTTATATTGATGGAAAATGTGATGAATGAATATGCATTGCAATATGATTACTTTAATGCTTTGATGATGCAAATGATTTATGATACAAATGGATTTCATGTGAATGGATAACTACCTTTGAGATGCACAAGTTGGATGCAGGAAGGAGTCGAGCCCTCAAGTATGAGAGGGGGAGTATTACTCAGGATTGATGAGCCTAATTAAGAATACACACACTCACTTCCTAGTTGGTCTAGTTGATTAAGATAGTTTAGGAAATGGTAAGTAACCTTCAATCTTGTTTGTGCATGGTATGTAAGTGGTTATGATATTGTTTTGTGGATGTTCTTGACTAGGGTTATTTGACTAAGTCTTTATGCTAAGTGGAAGTTCTTCTTCTTCATGTATTCATATTTATATGTTAATAGATGAAGCATGTACATAGTATATATATGTGTGTATATACATATATGTATATATATATGTATTCGTATATTAATATATGTGTGTGTGTGTATATATATATTCGCATATTAATATATGTATATATACATTTACATTAAATGAAAATATATACATATACATTTATATATATATATATAATTATAATTATTTTAATACATACATTGATTGGAAATTGATGCATTTTATAAATAATGTGAATGTGATTAAATATATATATTTTATGAAATATATATATATATATACAATGCTTGATATATTTTGGAAGCGCATTGTATTTAGCTTAGTGCATTTTATAAGTGTTGCTTATATGGAAAAGGATAACACACTTTATAGCGTTGCATATATATAAAAAGATAGTGCAATGCATATAGCACTAAAAAATGTGAATGATAACCAAAGTTTAAATGTTGTGAATCAAATGCATATGATAGAATAAGTCAATGACTTAAGAGCTATGTGGAAAGTAAAGCCATGAGTGAATAAACCATGGTGATTTTGTCTTCAAGTATATGACCAAAAGAATAGGCGCATGGGCGAATATGTGGCGCCATGTTAAGGAAATATGAAACTAGTAGAATGCTATTCTGAGTTCTAAACAAACGCATAGGCAGTGAGAAAATATTAGAATAAGTCAAATTACATGAGTTGGCTAGGTTAAGTCGACTCATAATACATTTGGGAAATAATGAGCTTGATTTTCTAAGTTTAACCCTTTGTTGTCACAATGATATGAGCAACTCATCCTTGGAAAATGAAGCTGGTTGTGCATATGTTTTGTAAACCTCTGTTTTAATTCACCACCTCTCATATTATCAGCTAAGTTGATGTACTTGCAAAGGAAGGTGGTAGATTTGTTAGTTTGTTTGTAGCCTTTGGATGCTCAAGTTTTAGTATATATAAAGGTGCTCTCTCCATCATTTTTTATACACTTTTCATTCAAATTTCTCTGTTGTTATTCTGTTGTAATTTTTGAGCAAGCATTATTGTGAGAGCTTTAGTGAAAGGGAGAGAATTGTTTATGAGTTAAGTTTGTTGAGAATTCTTGAGAGGAGGCTAGAGTTTTGAGATTAGTTCAAACTTTGGAGAAGTAGCATTTGTGGAGGTTGAGGATTGGAAAGCGGCTTAATCAATTTGGAACTTTATATCCAAGCATGTTGATTTCTATTCCTTTGTTATTTATGCTTGAAAGGTTATTTGATTATAGATGCCTTTGTTTGAAAAATATTGCCTCTTGGAATGCATGATAAGCTTTTCCTTATGAAATTAGTTATTTCCTAGAATGGAATATTCCTATGTGATTCTTGATCGAGTCTTGAATTAGTGAAACCCTCTATTTTGGAACAATTATATTATGCTGAAGCATGTGTGGCTTTAACGCTATTAGAACTATACTTAGTTTGTTGTGTCTATATGGATATGGCATGGAAAGTGAGATGTGAAATATGTTGCTATCTTGATTTGATAGCTTATGACGTTAGGTAAATCTTTGTGGATAATGTGGGTTAAAACATGGTGAAAATCATTGGGTAGAACAATGGGATTATTGCATATGTTCTAGTTCATACCTATTAAGTCAATAAATGACTTGACTAGTTATACTTTACTGACCTAGAATACCTAAGCTATGTTCTCGTAACTTATTGGGACTCAGCAACTACCACTTATTCTATTCCTTCATATTAACCATGGGAGTATATTCTCTCCCATTCTAAGCATAAGTAGTAGATATTGATGACCCGCGGTCTTTGACTAGAATCTCTTGGTCACAACAAATAGTATTGAAAAAATGTTCATCATATATAAATAATAAATATTATTCTTGAACTGAATATTCCTTCCTCATATTATAATCTCAAATGTCCAGTGTATAGTTCCACTATAGAATCTTTTCTTAGAATGTGAAGACTCGCTAAGTAATAACTCATCTAAGTTGTTAGTAATTTTTGACTTGAACACTTGAGTTACTTTCATGTAACTACCTGGGTCTTGGCTACAACCACTTGTTTCAAATATTTACCATAACCCTTGAGAGCAACTACTCTTGAAATATAATCTTTAATTACATCTTGACCTATATGGTCTTAATAAGGTATATTGATTCTTATACTAATTCCCATAGTGATGATTAAATCTTCAAATAGGAATATAACTTCATTTTAAGTTTTGGAATTTCATGGTAAACATTATAGTCTTGTTTATTAAGGTTAAAACCTTTGTAGACCAATTGGTTCTACTAATGTAAGGATTACATTCATAAAAGCTTACCACCTAATGTGGTCACATAATAAAATAGTTTAAACTCCATAAACAATGTATGTCGCCCCTGTTGTGATTTTGGCAACATTTGGGTTCTAGGTAACTACCTTTTGAACAAGTCCTTGCAAACCTATATTGTTGGCCATTTACCTATTCTAAGGTTAACTAACACTTAGAGATGAATCTTATGCCATCATCTTGACCCAACCATGGTCATGCGATAGTTTGGCATCATGTCACACACACACACACACACATAAAAGCAACATAGTTTGAACCAAGGAATCATTTTCCTCTTCAATCAAGAATTGAGATTATCAAGAAAACCAAAAATAAGGTTGGAAACAAATTCAATACTAAATTGAATGGGTTTTTTTGATATATAATTGTGTAAGGGGGAAATCAAGAAGTGTAAGGAAATCAAACATGAATGAATTAAACAAGATTTAATTCAAAGAAAGATAGATTCCATACCCATTATTCATGAAATGAACAATACAATATTACTAAATTCAAATGAAATTAATCAATGCAAACAAGAAAGCATACAATGAATTTAACTAATTATATTGTTACCCATCTCATGTCGAAGTGTATTCGTAGAGATGTTGAATTGTGTTGTATCAATGTGAAGCCTCCATTATGCACTTGCAGAAGTTTCAATGTGGTGTGATGGTGATCGAAGATGTGTATAAAACCTCTCAAGAAATAAATGATTAATTTGGCATTACTTTGTTGCACAAAAGATGTCAATTCTCTGATCATTTTTTAGGATGAAGAGGATTGTTATATAGATTTCATGTTTTGAAATGAACATGCAAGATTAAACAATGTTGAATAAATATCAACGGTTGAGAGCTATTGAGAAGAATTAGATTGCTCAGTTAGCTTCTATGATCAAATCAATTAAGGATGTTAATTGATCAATCAGAGGAAATAGATTGCAAATAGATTGCCTAATTAGTGGAATTAAAGAAATAAAGTTGAACTTTCAATGGGATTGATGAATAGATGAATCAGTCAGGAAATAGATGAATCAATCAGCCAATCAGAGTGAGCAATCGGTGGTCATAATTTTCTCGATCATGAAAGTGGGTGAGGGTAATTAATTAATTGAATTAATTAATTAAGCCTTTTTGAGTTGAACGTGCAAGTCATGTTTGATTTTTACAAACAAATTTGCATTTGTTTGTTTTGACCTTTTTGGATGATATTTTGAATAATTAATTCAATTATTCAAGTTTAGGGGAAAGTGATTTAATTAAACTATTAAGTATTAATAATTTAATTGACTTAGGGAAATAGGGTAAATTAGTGATATAATTAAATAATTGATATTATTTAATTAATCAAGAGGAATAAAGTTAGATTCAGACTTTATTAAATAAATAAAATTTATTTAATTATTCAAAAATGATAAAATAATGAATTAATTAAATAATGTAATATTATTCAATTAATAGAGGAAATTAGAGTTTTTAATGTAATTGATGTGAAATGTAGTGATATTAGATGATAATGATGTCGATGATGAGAAAATGTCATTCAATATGTGTGATAAGTGTTAAGTCATTTTTACATGTCTACAATAATAATAACCAATTAGAGAGCATTTTTCATTCCATGATCTAAACCCCATTAGGTTACATACGAATATTATAGCATACTCTAAGACCTTCTACTAAACACTCTTGAAGATAGATGTCAAATTAGTTACTTTATTTCTATCTATAAGCCATAATATTCATTAACTTTCAAATTTCATTAAAAAAACATAACAGTACCTCTTTGTATGTAGTTTCACTTCTATTCATTATCAATTTATTAACACTTATCTCTCATTTTTGAAAAAAAAAATTATTCCCAAGCCATTCATGGTTACTTATTCTTTTCACCTTCAAGCAAGAACAAGAATATAAAAATAGTTCAGAATGTATGACATGCTTGTTATCTCTATTTGAAAATGCTATCAACTACCCTTGGACTATAAACTCCCTTATCTTCTCAGCTTCTTTCTTGCTTCATGAAAGACCTATAGACCTCTATTAATGTTGTTCCCCAACTTACACTAAACAAATTTTAGACTTAATAAACCGAGAGCAACACAAATTATGTTGGAAAAATATTTGTCATCTCAGATAAGCATCCAAGATCTGTAACGTCTTTGTTAACTTTAATTTCAATTAGATTGCCTCAAAAACACATACAACTATGTCACAAAGCGGAATCAAACACAGTTCATTTCCCACATTAATCCTTTTGAGAGAAGCACATGTAAAATTTAGTTTCAACAACTTTCATAAACAAATTCAACAAACAGAACCACTAAACATGAAAGATGGTACAAAAGATTAGAACACACAGATTTACGTGGGGAAAACCCTTTCGGGTGAAAAACCGCACACTCCAAAAGATCTGAGCCATTGTATTATTCAACAACAAACAAAGTTACAATACAATCTCAGGCTCATAGCCTTTTCATAGAGATTACACCTTATTCCATACTGGAGTCAAACAGGCAACAATCACGTTCTAATTCCCTCTCATTTTTTAATTTACATTTCTCTTATCAACCTTTCAATCCATTACAAACTTCGCACTGTTACAATATTCTCACACAATAAACAGAGCAGATTCACATAGAGAGAGAGGTTTCACAATCGAATCATAGAGAGAGAGGAGTCACCTCCTTCAAAACAGTATTCTCAATCTCTTCAACCAACCCTCGAACGATCCTATATTACAACTTTATCCTAATTCAAAACTGTTCAATTCATCTTCTTCAGTTAGATCAACTGTCAACCTGTCTTGGACAATGAACAACCTCCTCCAACTCATCGTGTTCCTCTGACGAACAATCGACACATCGAAAAGCCAACAAAGTCAACGTTCGTTCAACCAAGTCCATATTTACTTCCATCGGCCTAACTTTATCTACCGATCATAGACACACCGATCTCCAAAGTCTCCCTAATGTCTTCATTATCTAAGGTCTCGACCAAGCCCATCGACAAGACAACATCTATTGGCAAGACATCTCACTGATATCCATTGCAAAACAACTGACAAGACCACCGTTGTCGCTAAGACTTCACACTGATGTCCATCACATGTAGCTCTATCGGCAAGACCATCGCTATCGGTGAGAGCTCATACCGAACATAGACTATCGATGAGATAAACGCTATCGCCAAGAGTTCATACCAAATGCACCAACTTGTCGGCGAGAGAAACATCCATCAGCAAGAGTTCTCACCGAAGGTATACCTGTCGGCGAGACCTCCACTATCACTTAGACTCTTATCGAGCCTTCATGTCACCCCGACCAAATACCATCAGCTAGAGTCATACAGACATTCAACGGGAGCACCAACTATCACGGGATCAGCCTTATCG
>VDFB02297337.1:0-5000 GCA_007258455.2 Sequoia sempervirens | reverse complement strand
GAAGATTTTGAGCAACATTGTCTAGGAGCACAAACCCTAATTTCTTCATTTGATCTCTTGAAATGTTGGGGGCCTATCTCCTTTTGGGGCACCCATGGCTGGCAGACTTAGTTTTTATTTTGCAATTTTCAACTTTCTCCTTCATTTGACGTGCTTTCCTTTGCCTTGCTTGCTGGAGAAAAATTTTCTAAGGCATGAGCATCTAGGCGCCTAGGCTAAGCTGGTTTGCCTTAAGTTTCTAGACTTAGTCAAAATTTTGCATTTTCCAACTTTCACAACTCCCTTTCTCCATTCTTCGTTCTACATGCACATTCATCATTTCTCATCTTTTATTCAGTGCTTGAATGTTTGAATATAACACCTAGCAACTGACACCTTCATTAATGGCCTTGGATCTCCTGAAAAGCTTCTGAAAAAGCAAAATAGATCCACTAGGGAAAAACTAATCTTTTGACGATTTTGACTACACCAACCTGATGAGGAAGTATTTTCGACCAATCAAAATCAGTTTGAACCCTAGAAGCCAAACTTTCTATTTTTAGAAAATTTTACCAACATCTATTTCGAAAGAAACCCAAAAAAACCTAGAAAAAGTTTTATTTTTAAAAAGTTTCTAAAAATAGAAATTTTCTTAAAATTTAGGGTTGAAAAAATAAGGTCTAGGTTTTGTAGACTTGGTCGCTCTAAGCAGACCCAGATCATCAAATTTTGAAAATTTTGAGTTTTTGACCCTCATGCAAGACATGAAAACCCCAATTTTGACCTTCTTTTACTCATTTCTGCAAAATTCCTAAGTACATAGCAAAAAAAATTAATTTGGGGTACATCATTTGGCTCTGTCTGGGGAACATGGTGGATACTTATGACATAGGAGAACCAAAGAATCTCTGGATTTTTTAAGATTGGACCAGTGCCTTATCCATTGGGTATCGAAGTCAACAACATTTCCTAATCACCTATTGCAAGACTTTCCCTAAGTCACCTATGACACGACTTCCTAAAATCACCTAATAGTTGGACTTCCCTAGAAATCACCTAAAACAAGACACCTAATCACCTAAAACACAATGAAACTATTACAAAAAATGGGAAACACAACATAACAATCACATCACAGAAAGGGGAAACACATCATGAAAATATAAAGGAAAAATTACTCCATCTCCAAAGGATGTCATTTCTGCCTAAAAGGCTTTACTTCTCTTTTCATGGGTATCACAAGAGACAAATATTCTAGGGTGAAGATTAACATATCTTCATACATCCAAGCAGAGGCACCTTGACAAAATTCATAATATGGTGCAAGGAAGGAAGTAGGTACCACTAAGTCACCAAATTTGTTGTTGTTCATCTTTGGGATGTCTCTATTGTCGAACTTCGGGATGTCTCTGTTGTTGAACTTTTTAAACCAATCAATCACATTCCAAACCTGATTTCTATAATGTCGTAGATGATCCTTTTTGACATGGAAATATCCTTTGATTGGCTCATCAATCAAGTCTGCATCTCCTTTAACACATAGGAGTTCAACTCCCATGTCTTCGACATTTTTGAGGCCTAGCAAAAGGGTGATCCCATAATAGTGGTTTACAATTTTTGGCCAAACTGGACACTGAAATTATTATTTTTAACTAAATCTTTACATTCGGGCACCTATAGCGGCTAAACTGTGAGGAATTTGAAGATGATGCAAACTAGAGTCTCATCAAATTTTGTCTATAGATTCTAAAAATATTTTTTTCAAAATTTTTGGAATCAAATTTTACTTCTTTTTCCATCTCCCACAAAAATAGATATTTTTTAGAAAACAACATTTTTAAAAAGTGACGCACACCGTATAACGCATAACTTTTTTTCCATGAAGGATAAAATTATAATTCTTTCAAATTTAGATTTGTAACTCTGATATCTAGTGCTTCCACTTGGTTAGATAGTTTTATTGAATATTTTTCCTTAATCAAGTTTCAAAGTCAAACCTTAATTACAATTCGTACATAGTGCACCTAGATACTTAACTTTTTTTCGTATATGTAAATTTTTATTTTTATTTTTTGGATCAAGGACTTCAATATCCTGTGCACTCATATTTTCAATTTTTTTTATAATCTTCTATTTTTCCACATGTGAAGAACAAAGAAAATCATTTTCGGATGAAAACCTATGTTTAATAAAACCAAAAACAAATACATAACAAACCAAAACATATTCAAGACTTATCGATAACTTGTTCCGAATACCATAATCATTTGAAATAAATTTTAAATGAATTCATTTGATCCCCCAAAATCTAAATCAAAAATGATTTTTTATCAGCATTTTGATAGGTGTAAAGGAGACACATTTATAGGTATGGTTTAAAACTAGCGAGGTTCTATCCAAGGGGGTTTGATCTAAGGTGATTTGATCAAGCCCTCTTCAATTGGAATCCTTAAAATGGAAATTTTTAATGCTTAAATCATTATATTTTCTAAAAATATGTGATTTCAGCTAAAATTCGTTCCTCTCAGGAATTGTAAACCACTATTATGATAGCACCCAAAAGCGCCTCTTTTTCAACTTCAATGAATTCCAATTACAGCAATCCTTTAAGGGAGATGATCATTTTCCCTTCTTCTGAACCTAAAGCTGAACAACCCCCATCTAAATGCATTGTCCATAACTTTGTATCCTCTATCAGTCTCCTTTTAGAACAAGCAATGTTTTGGTCTTCAATTTCTATCTCTTACAGTGTCACATAATTACCGAGACCCATTCCTTGATATAGAATTTGGGCTGGGGGGTTCAGGATATTCACCACCATGAACTGGGATTTGGGTTTAGGTTTTATCTTGATTTTTCCCTCCTTTATAGGAATGGTCACAAATGACCAATCTAATTGCATTGCACCACCAAGATCTCTGCAGAAGCTTTGGCTCAACGACATCTCGTAGCTGGTTGGAATGTTAGCCACTAGGATGGTCATTTTTATCTTTTTCTTTGGACAAGCCACCAACCTCACTTGAGCATCCTTCAATTTTCTGACCAACAGCACCAACTTAGACTTAAGTGAATAAAATTTGTCCTATGTCTTTGTGCACGAGAGTCCCAATGCTTTCATCACTTGTAGAGGCATGACGTTGTCTGAGGCTCCTAAATTAATAATAAAATTGCTTAGTTTGTATCCTCCTATATACAAATATATATAGAAAGGTTTGGGCTTTTCTTCCACTAGTATGGATGATTCAAGCAATGTAGGTTGTTTGAAGATTCTCTCTTTACATGTATTATTTTGTCCAACTTCTCAGGATAATCACGAAGGTACTCCAACTATGAAATCTCAACCTTGGTCTTCATCATGGAGTTTACAATGTCAAAATTGGCTAAAGATGGATCCTGAGCAGTCGCTTTAGCATTCTCTTGTGAATTTATAGAAGTGGAAGTTGCAACTGCTTCCTTGATTTGTTCTTTAGTTCTCCACCTCTCTTCTTCTTCCTTTTGTGCTTGCAAGTGCAAAGCACTTGTAAACACAAGAAAAGAGTGTCTTCCATGATTTGTTGCAAGAGAGTACTATCATAGGCATTATTTTTCTTTAATTATGGGTTCAAAGTATCCTGCAGTGGAGTCACCATTGAAGTTTTCCATCTGTGGTAAAATAACATCCAAACTTGGTGTTGGGACAAAACTGGAAATGGGTGCAGCATTAGCATATCCCATAATCTTATTCATTCTTAATTTCTCGGGACATGTAGTACTGGTATGTGTGTCAGTATCATGGAAAGAACAAAATACTGTATTTTGTGTAGCCTCAAATGTTGCTCTTGGTGGAGGTGTTAGTAACTGTGGCTTGTAATTATTAAAAGGCTAAAAATTATTTCTCTTTGGCTAGTACGGTTGTTGAAATTGATACTATTGTTGAGGTTGATATTGTGGTGGTGGTAGTGCAAGCATCTTATTGGTTACCTTCTATAGTTGTGGATCTACAGAACTTTGAACCAGAGGCATGATTGAATCCTTCTTCATCTTACCCGAGGTGATCATATTATCCTCCAACTCAATGGCGTGTTCTTGCGCCTCCATCAATTATGTTTCTTTTGTCATCTTTAGGAAGAAGGCTATCTCTAATGGAAGAGCATTTATGAAGAAACTCATTAGAATCTCCAGTGATGGATTAAGTGTAGAAGAAATTCATGTAACAAGATGATTAAATCTTGCTACAAACTCCCTCATGGGCTTGTTGTGCTCCATCTTTGAATTTGCAAGTTGGGAAAATAACAAATGATTGTCTTCAGTAGGCTTGAATCTCACCAATAATTTATCATCCATAGTTTCCCAACTTGTAATAATGCCCCGCTCTAGGTGATTGAAATAGTTAGAAACATTTCCCACAAGAGTCTCCACAAAGAGACGCACTGCGATTTCTTCATGTGCCACGTGCAAGATGGCGCAGGCCATTGAGAAGGCAGAAATATGATCATCAGGATGTTGAGTTCCATCACTGTGAAACCATGGAAAGTGCTTCCTTGACCCTTTAGGTAACTCATGGTATTCTTGCAAAGCCAAAGGTTTAATGTTGTTACCCCAAGGTAATGGGGGTGGACATCTTAGATTCCTTCCAGCATTATTGTTGTTATCACGCATTGCTTCTGGATGTCCATCACACAATAGGGTGCAAGATGGTCATTCCCATGTCATAAAGTGTAAGCTTTCTTCAATTTGTATGCCTCGTGCCCCACGGTGGGCTCCAGAAAACTGTTCACATTTCAAGTCACACCTCTGGAATGTAAATTAGAAATAGACAACTATGCACAGATAAACAGCTCTTTGAATTAGGAGGGGAAGCTCCCTCTTTGTTGATGTTTCTTAAGAAAATAAATTAAAACTAGTTTTCCTATCTTTTTCTTCAGCTACGAGCACAAGGTTATTGTTACCTGATTTTTAGCTTTCAACTGAAATCAAGTAACTTAGTGTTTGTTCTTTTCATTTTGTTTAAACATTTAAAAGATAAACCATAAAATTGCTAG
>VDFB02297336.1:0-24518 GCA_007258455.2 Sequoia sempervirens | reverse complement strand
TGCCATGACAATAACGTTTCATGAATAATAGTACTAATGTTTTAACTTTCAAAGTGTTTACAAAGTTAAAGATATAAAATATTTAATTTAAATATAATGATGGCACCAATTTTGCAAGATCTCACAAGTCGCAAACACGCAACTTACTCATATGATGTGAACGACCAAAAGATGAGGGGCACTATAGAATCTCGTACCAAGTGCATCCATAGTGGCATAAAAGGTAGATACAAAAATTGAATAATTAGGTCCAAGCTTAGAAAGGATGGACAATATCAAATGAAAGTCTTCTTTCTGAACACCACACTGTGACAACAACAATCTAAGAGACTTTATTTTGGTGAAAAACTCTTGGATGCTATCAAAATCCCTAGCATTTAAGCCAATAAGCTCATTCTCTAACTGAAACCCTCTCATAGTATCCTGCTTCCCAAACAAAGACTCCAAAGTATCCCATATCTCATTTGGTGTACTGCAAGATTCAATGTGAAAAAGAAGGTCCAATGCAAGAGAAAGACATAGTGTGCCATAAGCTTCATCACACCTATTAAACCATTTTCTCTTTTTAGTAGGAGCTGTAGGCTCAATTTCTCTACACATGGTTACCCTATACAACCCTTTATGTTTCAAGTGAATCTCCATTTGTTTTTTCCAACAAAAATAGTTGAATGGAGTAAGGGGTGCAATATGACGTAAATGCATGAAAAAAAATAGCAATATGTACTCTCAAATAAAAAAAAACAATGCTCATTGATCTCAAAAAGTAAGCCTAATTGCATGCTTCCCAAGAAAATAATTGAAAAGGTAAAGGCTGAGATCAAACAGAAATATCAGATACCTGGTAATTTTTTTTGGAAAAACAGGTCTAATATCTATGTAGAGCACTGAACCAGCTTTCCAATTCCTACTTGTTTTCGAAAGACGGAGCCAGGACGCAAAATTTACACCTCTCGGAGTGAAAACAACAACATCAAGCTTTGGCAGGCAAAAAAGGCACCAAAACGGAAAAATCAGAAAAAAATACCTACACCAATGGATCCATTGTCGAATAGGCTTTCCAGCAATATCTTGTTTTCAAAAAACTGACTCCGTTTTCCCAAGTTGTGAGAAAATGAAAAAAAAGGCCTATAAAAAGGCACTTCTCACTAATCAGGAGCAAAAAAACTGGCCCTCAGGGGCTAAAATTTTTTCGACCCTTGGTTGTATTTAGGTTTTAGTTGTAGATAGAAGTATCTTTCCTTGCTTGTCAGATTGCGGTTCCATTGTTAGTCCACAATGCTCTTCCAGTGCTTCTTTGTAGAAGTCATCTCATTGTAGGAGGGTTTTGTCCTACTGGGTTTTCCTTCTCTACCTCATCATTGCATTTGTAAATGAGTACCTGATCAGGCCTTGTTGGTGGGACTCATATATGCATAATAATCTACTTCTCCCTAAGTTGCACTTATGGGGGGTGTTGGTGTAATTAATATTTAATTACACTTTACATAAGTTTACTTAGGTAACTATTTATTTCCTAGGTTAATTAGTTTCCATCTTTATCTTTTGAGCTATCTTGTTGCTTAAGATAAGATTAGGGTTATGCATCTTTTCTTTTATAAAGAAAATCATTATCATGTAATCATTGAATTCTTGAATAATATTATGTTGCACATCCTTTTGCAACCTCTCTTCCTTTTCTAATTTTATCTTCTGTGGAAAGTCTTTTTGGTTTGTAAATCTGACCATGTAGAAGTTGAAAAACCAACTTCACAGTCCCCAAGAACACCTATAAGCAATCACCTATCACATGCAAAGATATTTAGAACAAAAAACAACATAAGTTTTGTAAACCCTTAGAGCCAATGTGTGTAAGCAAAAATCAGAATTATTGATTATTGAATGAATTGTTTTACAAATAATACAACATCCTTTGAAAAGGAAATGATGCAATAAAGCAGGAAAAAGCAACCCTAATCTTATGTTGAGCAAAAAGATAGCTCAATAAGATAAGATAAGAATTAAATGATAATTATCCTAGGAAATAAATAATTACCTAAGTAAACTTATCCTAAAGTGTAATTAAATAATTAATTACACCAACACCCCCCATAAGTGCAACTTAGGGAGAAGAAAATTATTATGCAAAGATGAGTCCTGGCAACAAGGCCTGATCAGGTACTCATTTTTGCATAATAATTCGCTTCTCCCTAAGTTGCACTTATGTGGGGGTGTTGGTGTAATTAATTATTTAATTACACTTTAGGATAAGTTTACTTAGGTAATTATTTATTTCCTAGGATAATTATCATTTAATTCTTATCTTAAAGAACACCTACAAGCAATCACCTATCACATGCAAAGATATTCAGAACAAAAAACAACAAAAGTTCTGTAAACCCTCAGAGCCAATGTGTGCAAGCAAAAATCAGAATTATTAATTATTGAATGAATTGTTTTACAAATAATACAAAAGCCTTTGAAAAGGCAATGATACAATAAAGCATGAAAAAGCAGCCCTAATCTTATCTTGAGCAAAAAGATAGCTCAATAAGATAAGATAAGAATTAAATGATAATTATCCTAGGAAATAAATAATTACCTAAGTAAACTTATCTTAAAGTGTAATTAAATGAATAATTACACCAACAATAACAAGGTGTTTACTCAACCTAAATTGAGTGGAAACCAAGTGAGTGAAGACGAAATGGAGGAAGATATTAGTGAAATCTGTTAGATTTATTTGGGCATTACTATCAGAGCTTTCCCAAATAATATTGATCCATTCTATGTAACCTTGATTGTTGATGGTAAGCTTCTAAAGAATTGTATGATTGATTTGGGAGCTTCATCAAACATCATGCTAGTGGAGATTATGAAAGAACTGGGTTGGAAGGTAAATTATGTGCATGGAAAATGTCATTCCATGGATTCAAGAGAGATCCCAGTCATAGGAGTAATCAAATATTTTTTGTATATACTTGTTGCTTTTGCAGATAAGGAATTTGTCATGAGCATAGTTGTGGTGGATGTCCTACCCAATTATGATATGGTTTTTTCAAGGAAGTGGAGTACTTCCATGGGAGGTATCATGGAGCATAACATGTCCTTTGCCACATTCCTAATTGAGGGACATGAAATGAAGCTTGTGAGGGAACCAAGATCCCCATATATGATTGAATTTGTGGAAGAAGTAGAAAAAAATCAATTTGTGGATACCAACATTGATAACTTCAGAGTTGAGTAGTTATAAGAAGAGGAGGAAAGGAAACTTGTACCCCTTGAGAAAGAGGTATTCCATAATGATAACTTATGGAACATGCATTTTGATGGTGCTTGCTCAAAGGAGGGAGTTGGTGCGGGGGTGATACTCATTTCCCCTAGTGGTATAACTTTTAATTTATCATTCTCATTACTATTTGTATGCACAAACAATGTATTTGAATATGAATCTTTGTTACTAGAGCTAAAACTAGTTGACAAACATGGAATTATGAAGCTAAGAGTTATTGGAGATTCAACACTTGTTGTTTCTAAAATTAGGTCAAAGTATGTATCAAAAAATACTAGGTTGAGATAGTATAGAAATGTTGTTTGGGACTAAATCTAGTAGTTTGATTCCTTTTGTATCAACTGGTTGAATAGGAGTAAGAATCAAGTGGAAGATTTACTTGCCAATATTTCCCTCCTACCAGATGATATTACATTTGCTAGAATTTCAAATGTTGAAGTGCATGTCATACCTTCAATTCCTAATAACATAAAGAAATAGTGGGTGTTTAATAATGATGAAGACATTTTAAGATTCTTGTAATGTGTAGATGAATATGAGGGTCAAGAAATAAATTTTGGGTATGTTGTAGACGAATTGGATGGTAAGAAAATAATGTTTGGAAATGAGATAATTCAGTTGAAGACTAATAAGATCCCAAAGGGGTTAGCTACCTTGGAAAGGGTTTTTGATGACTCTGATAGGAGCAATGCTAAATAGAAATCCACTCACAAGGATGATTTGGAAGAAGTTAATCTAGGTACAGAGAATGCTCCTAGAAAGGTCTACATTGGAAAATGATGAAACCTCAGGTTAAAGCAATGTTGATTGCTTTGTTGATGAAATATAGACATGTGTTTGTGTGGTATTATGATGACTTGAAGGAATATCAAGAAGAGTTAGTTCAACATGAGACACCTTTAAAGACTAATGGAAAACCCTTTAGGCAAAAGCAAAGAAAAATAAACCCCACACTGCAACCAAAAAATCAATAGGAACTCATAAAATTAAGAGATACTCATATCGTCAATCCCATCAAACACTCAACAGGGGTTTAAAATTTGGTTCTAGATAGGAAGAAGTATAGTGAAATTGGGATTTGTGTTAATTTTAGGAACTTGAACGTGTCATCATTGAAAGATCATTACCCATTGGGGTATGTACAAGATCATCATGGAAAAAATAGGCCCTTAAGTGGCAAAAAATTTAGAAAAAACAGAGTTGAGAAATGTAAAAATTTGAATAAATAATCTATATTATTTGAAAATTATGTAAGAATAGAATCTACAACAAATTGAATGTAGTTTCTAAACTGCTAGGTTTATTTAAAAAGGAAAAATATCTATATGGTGAAAAGTTGAAATTTGAATGAAGTAGTACTTAAATTTTAGGGGTAAAATAAGAAGTAGGTGTCTATCTGACCACCCTAACCAAAATAAAATGATAATATTTTTTTATAATATTTTAAATATAAGTAAAGGACTCATGTCCGATGTTGTGCATATTTTTTGTAATTTTTTTCTAAGTAAATAATTAATTATGAATTTTTTATTACAAATTTTTAAAAATATAAAAAACTTGTATGTTTAACCAGCTTAACTTGGTCAAAACTTCATGATATTCATTTTTTTTAATCCTATAGTATGCAAAGCATAGAATGTGATGCATGTTTTGAATTCAAAAAATGTGATATCATTTGAAAGCTATAGATGTTTTTCAATCATCCTATCAATCGGGACTTTATTTGTAATTCAAATAGAAAATGAATAATAATTATTTATTAAATTCAAAGTAAAGAATAATTTATATTCATGGAAAGCTTAAAATATCCATTAAAAACCCTTTTCATTTCATCAATTTTGGGTAAAAAAAAGTTGTTAGCTACATACCCCATCATATCGCCACTTTTTAGTGCATCATGATCCCGCACATACCATTGCCAAACATGGAAGCCATGTTACAAAAGGTGAATGGTTGTGACCTATCAATGA
The DNA here is from genome assembly GCA_007258455.2 of Sequoia sempervirens. Classification (NCBI taxonomy): domain Eukaryota; kingdom Viridiplantae; phylum Streptophyta; class Pinopsida; order Cupressales; family Cupressaceae; genus Sequoia; species Sequoia sempervirens. The sequence goes on along the minus strand of VDFB02297336.1, from coordinate 19,280 downwards.
TGGATGGATTTTTTAGGCTATTATAAAGAAGTAGTCAAATAATCTTAGAAATACAAGAAAAATTTTACAATACCATGAGGTACATATGTCTGTGTGAGAATTCCATTTGGATGGGAAAATGTAGGGGCCACCTTTTAGAGAGCCATGGATGTGGCCTTTGCAGATTTTATAGAAATAATTTTAGATGTAGACCAAGATGATCTAACTATACATAGTCAGAAGGAAGATGATCATTGTATGCATTTGGAGAAGGTATTTAAGAAGGTACTGGAGAATGGGATTTCATTAACCCTAAGAAGTGTGTGTTTGATGTGAATGAAGGGAAGCTACTTGGGAATATTGTTTATAAAGGAGTTAGGATTTATTTAGAATGTGTAGATGTAATAGAAAATATCCCTCAACCCAAAAATGGTAAAGGTATCTAGTATTTCTTTTGGAAAATCAACTTTATAAGAAGGGTTGTTACAAATTTTATAGAAATCAACTATCTTATCTCCAAAATGCTCAAGAAAAATGAAAAGCTAGTGTGGAGTGAGGAGCATAAAAATTATTTTCAAAGTATTAAATAGGCAATTAAGGAATCCCCAGTTCTAAAATCCCCAAAATTTTCAAAGCATTTTCATCTTTTCTCATTTTCTCCATTTCATATATTTGTCAGAGTTTTCTTGAAAAAAAATAAGGGTTTTGAGAAACCAATAACAGTCTCAACAAATCCTTCCAAGCTGCAAATCTCAAATACAACATGATAGAAAAAAATTATTATGCATTAGTCAAAGAAATAAAGAATTTTAAAATATATTTTGTTGTAGCAACAGTTATTGCATATGTTCCTAGTGCTATAGCTAAAGACATTTTTACCTGATAGAAAGCCACAAGTAGAAGATGTAGGTGGATTAACAAAATCTTGATGTTTGACATTTACATTAAAATCACTAAGTTGGTTAGAGGCCAAGCATTAGCAAAGTTAATGGTTGAGAAAAATATGGATGATAATCAAATAAATCAGGTGGATTATACAGGGATGTCACTAATTTGTGACATGTAGACATGTGTTTATTGTACACAAACATTGTCTAGTATTTGCAAACAATGTAGTGGCCTAGTGGTTTGGATAACAATGGAAAGAGAACTCTAAAATTGTTGACGATAAAATGTGATTATCAATGATGAATTGTGGAGTCCCAATGGAGTTTTGTTAAAATGTGTTGATAATACACAAGATTCTAAGGATTTGGATGAGATGCACAATGGATTATGTGGAGGACATTACATGACATAGACCACCACTCAAAAAGGTTTAAGATTAGGTTTTTGGTGGCCTACAATTTTTAAGGATGCACATAAATTATTGAAGGCATCTGATTCCTACTAGAGATTTTTTTGGAAACTAAAGTTCTTAGGAAATTTTCCATTGAGACCTATCTTAGTTCAAAAACCATTTAAATAGTGGGCCATTGGTTTCACTGGGGAAATATTAGAAAAATATAGTGATGGACACTCGTGTATTTTAGTTGCCACAAATTACTTTACCAAATGGGTAGAGATAATCCCTACTAAAAGCACAAAAAACTAAGTGGTGATTGATTTTTTATTGGAAAACATATTAATCAAATTTGGTGTGATTGAAAAATTTATCTTAGATAATGCCATGTGTTTCAGGACTAATGAATTTATAGATTTCTATAATAATTATGGGATCCAAGCAACTTATTCATCCCCTTATCATCCACAAGCCAATGGGCAGGCTAAATCAAGCAATAAAATCCATATGAAAGTCATCAAAAGAGTGATTCAGGTGAACAAGAGAGATTAGGATTCAAAGCTTAGGTTGGTATTATGCGAAGATGGGGTATCACTTAAGAAAGCAACTAGGCATTCTCCATTTGCTTTATTTTATATTATAGCTACAAGGTTGCCTCAAAATAATTTGATGAAAATGTATAAGTTCATCCAAGAGTATGATGTTGATCTATGTGATGAGATGATAGTAAAAAAATTGTATGAAAAAAGAGCTTTAATGATAAAGTTTGAATTAGGGAATACACTTTTAATGTTGAATGTCAGGACTGAAGATAAGGGGAGGCATGGAAAGTTTGACCACCTATGGTTGGGCCCTTACTTGATATCAAATACGCATGGTGAGGACTCCTATTTTCTCCAAAATTTGATACGTGAACTTCTTGAATTACAAGTAGATGGATAGTTCTTGAAGCCACATTTTTTTTTGAAATATGTTTCTCTCCATGTACATTGTAGTATATATATTTGTGTATAGGTTTGGTTCAATTTTATTTTCTTTGGTTCTAAGTCTAGTTTTCCTTGTTGAGGTTGTCCTTTGTTTTTGTTTTATTCTACTGGTTTGGTCTAATTCAACCTCAAGATTCTGAGATCTTGCTCTTTTCTAGAGGAACATATGTCCCCAACTAGAGCCATCGGTGGAACCCCTTAATTTTCTATTATGTTCCACTAATATTATTGAAAATTTGGCTATCCTTCTAATCTAGTTAGCCTTGTTGCTTAGGGTTTTATGTATGCCTTAAACCCTATAAAAAACCCTAAGTGTAAAATCCCTTACAAATGATTAATTTCACTATTGATTGGTATTTTCTTGTTCTCAATCTTTCAAGTCATAATTTGAGTCATTGAATCCATTTGCTTAATCGACCCCTTCTTCCTATCATTCCTTGTCATTACCCATCAAATCATTTTAATTCTATTTTATGTTAATGCAGGTTCAAACTCTTTTAATATTTTGGCCACGTTTCTAAGTCAAGGTTTAATATATGCCTAAAATCATCTATATTGTAAAAGTTAGCAAAACACCAAATTTTAAAGTCATTGAATAAGCACACATGCTTATTACAACCCGCAATAGTGCTTGGAAGGTCCCACCAAATTCTTCCTATTGGTTCCCCTCTAGTCCATGGAAATAAAATATTATGATAAAAGAATTGGACATATAGTGGGAAAGTGACACCTATCCACCCTCATGATGGGTCTAAAGGAACCAATGGCTAAAGGTTATTAAATCAAATGTTATGATGAGTTTTGACAATAAAATCTCAGTCATTCCCTACTTTCCCGTAGGGGACCCACTATTATATATGGGAATGTTGAGGGATAGTAGGCATTCACCATGTGGACTCATTGCCACCATCCACAAAACTATTGAAGGCATGGAATTATTTGATGAAATATTTCTCATCAAATTTGGAATGTTAAGGGATGTGCTACTAAAGAGACATATAAGCATGTATATAATTTCTCATTGAGATATTCTAATCTTGATTTTCTATTGATAAAGAAGGATATACATCATGGGAGCTAGCACATTGATTGAATAGTGCACATGTTGAAAGTCATTTGATTGATCTGGGTCATTCCCCACTAGCCTATGACCATAGATCTGAATCTTGAAGATTCTAGAGGGCTAATGACCTACTAAAATGTAAACTTTCAATTGGATGGTAAAGTGTGATGGGGCCACAAAGGTCATGAAGAGGATACACACTTGGAAAAAATAAGACATGGTGGACTTTAAGTTAGCCAAAAGGAAAAATTTCAAACTTTGTTGACTCCATTTGAGCCACTTGTTGATCCACATCAAAATTAAATCAATGATGAACATTCATATTTTCTAAAAGTACAAAATTGAACCATTCTAGCTAGGTGATCCCACAATAGTGGTTTACAATTTTTGGCCAAACTAGACACTGAAATTATTATTTTTAACTAAATCTTCACTTTTGGGCACCTATAGGGCTAAACGGTGAGGAATTTGAAGATGATGCAAGCTAGAGTTTCATGACATTTTGTCTGTAGATTCTAAATATATTCTTTTTAAAAAAATTGGAATTAGATTGCACTACTTTTTCCATCTCCCTCAAAAACTAGTTTTTTTTAGAAATCAACATTTTTTAAAGATGACACTCATTGTATAACACATAACTTTTTTTCCATGAAGGATAAAATTCTAATTATTTTGAATTTAGATTTTTAACTCTGATATCTAGTGCTTCCACTTGATTAGATAGTTTTTTATTGCATATTTTTTCTTTAATAAAGTTTTGAAGTCAAACCAATTACAATTTAGAGATAGCCCGATCGTATAATTCATAAATTTGTTTGTATGTATCAAAATTCAATTTTTTTTTGTTGGATCAAGGAATTAAATATCTAGTGCACTCATATTTTCAAAAAAAAAAAAAATTGAAAATATTTTATTTTCCACATGTGCAAAACAAAGAGTTTGATTTTCGGTGAAAAACATACTTTCACAAGAAATAAAAATTAAATATAATAATATAATTAAATTTATTTAAAATTATACCTTTTGGGAAGATTATAACAAGGACTACATACTTACAAAAAATAAATTTTAAATGAATTCATTTGATCCCCCAAAAGGTAAATCAACAGTTGTTGTTTATCAACATTTTGATAGGTATAAAGGAGACTCTGTTATAGGTATGGTTTAAAACTAGCGAGGTTCTATCCAAGGGGATTTGATCTAAGGTAGTTTGATCAAACCCTCTTCAATTGGAATGATTTAAATGAAAATTTTAAAGTCTTAAATTATTATATTTTCTAAAAATATGTAATTTCAGCAAAAATTAGAATCTCCCATAAATTCTAAACCAACTTTGTGGGATCACCCAACTGGCATGAGTGAGTAGTAATGGCAGAGTTGATGGTTTCTATCGAATTAAGAGCCTTTCTTTCCATAAAATAATGCTTTAAATCTTGTATTTAATTGTCAAAAAAATTTCAACATCTCTAGAATTTGTTGTAGCACTTTTCAAGCTCTTGGCATCATGGAATTAGGGTTTTTCAGTGATTCACACCAATAATTTTAAACTACACTCTTTGAACTTGAATTTACCCTATGTTCCATTTCCAATTGCAATTTTTTTTTCCTTTTGAATTATGCTTCTTTTAAGGTATGATGTTCTCCAGAGTGCTATAAGTTATGATTTTTTCTATTTCTTTGTGTCAAGTCTTTCCTTGATAAAGAAAACCCTAGCTTAAGCCTTTCAAGCCATAGGTTGAGTTATTTATGCATGGGACTAAAAATACAATTTTCTACATTAAAAGGCCAAGACTATAGGTCAATACCTATGGTGATAAATTTTGTTCAAGATGTAATTGAGCAATTACCACCCTCAACATCTGATAAGGAAATAGGGCAACCTTTGTTCTATGGCCCTAGAGTTAAACAAGGAATTTTTGAGAGATTTTTCATAGTTAAGGATGCTACCCTACCATACTCTAGATGGATCTTTTCTAGGTATGGTTTAGAAATAGGAATATGAGTATCCAACTTAGCAACCCATGGATGCTAGACATGTCCAAACTGCTGGTTCCCAACATATGTAGATCTTCTTCAAGCTATTTCTATAAACTATGACCCTCTGGTTAGGGTTGTCAAGTCATATGATGGGAAAAATTTGGTTTGGGTCACAAAGGAAGAAGTTGCACATGTGTTCAAGTTGAAAATATTGAGCTCGTATATGGTTGAGATAAATGAGAAAAATTTGAGGAATACATGAAATTAAAGCACAATTTAATGGTTTTAGTGTTTACCAACTCCCTAATACCAACAGGGAAGGGAAAGCGAAAGATTATTTTGGGACCTTTTGATGTGGAGCTCCTCCCTATTAAGTATTTCCTTACACATTTTTAGAAGAATTTTTACTCTCTTTGCCAGATTTTAGGATTTGATCCCACCTCTCACATGCCAATTGCTAAAATATATATGGATACAAAAATCCAACACCCCAACATAAACACTCTATATGATTTTTCTACATATGTATCAGAGGAAATTCACAAAGGGTTAGTAACATTGAAAAATAGGGAGTCAAATGTGAGGTTCTAGTGGTACTCCTTGTTCATGCACATGTTTCTATATAAGGGTACAAATTATTTTGGTCAAGATATAGAGATTAAAATAAATGTGGAGAGTATTCATGTCAATGCAATCATGGACTCCACTATTGGACAGGGATGAGAAAAATACCAGTTTTGTGATTGATACCAACCTTCCTTCTACCAAGTTGAGAAACATTTTATTGATGAGTGTGCCTAGAGTCCTCATAGAATTGCATTACTTCTTGAGGCTAGTTGAGAGGATGCCTAAATTGAATATAAACCAAAATTTTGGGGATTTTATCCCATATGATAATTACATTGTGATTAGGGTATATGGCACAAAATTGAATGCCCACAAACTCCCAAGGGAGGTGCCATTAAGAATTGGATTCTTGGAGGTCATGTGGTAGCTTCAAAATGTTGATGACTTTTTCTTAAGTAAGAAGAGAAAGGGAATATTCTTCCCTTCTTACATAGTTTTTGTTGATTTTTCTATGACAACACATGGATGGAGGAAAATTGTTGACCATCACCTTAGGTCCCGTGGCATGAAGATTCGATCTTACAGGAGTTATGATCTTCAAGGATTCATAGTTTGGTTGTCGAATAGGATCAAAGGAGGAAAAAATATCCATACACTTTCTCTCCCTGATGATCTCATCAGAAATAGTCTTGATTTTCATGTCTAGGTAGATAGAATGAGGAAGTGACTTGTTTCTATCAAGTTTGAGGGGGAAATAAAGGTTAAGGAACATGATTTTGAAGCTTTGTTAGATATTAGTTGCATAATTCTTAAAATTGAAAATGTAATTCATAATTTTTAAAGAGTAGTTGCAAAGTTAAAGGAGGAGAAAATAGTGAAAGATAAGGGGAAGGCCCCCATGATAGAGGGGGAATCAACTCAATAGTATTCAAAGAGAGTGCACATTTATTTGAGAAGAGCATAGTAAAGAGGAAATTCACAATTACCACTCCTATGCAGTCTATGGAATTTAAAGCACCATCCCACAACAATAATAATTGCCTCAATTGTCACCAAAACATTCTTCTTCCCCTGGAATAATTGAGTTGTATTTATTGACTAGAGAGACATCCTCTCCCAATGAACCACCAATAAAAAGGAAAAGGTTTGAAGCAACCAATCTTGTTGATTATCCTACAGAGGATTGTGATGAGGGGATTATTGTTACAGATGGTAAAATGAGTTAGGGAATTCCATCCCATCCAAGAGGTTCTAAGCCACAAACCTTTAGCCTTAGGTTAGGAAAATCAAACCTAAGTGGAATAAATATCTTTGAAGATGTAAGATTTCAAGCTTGTGAAGCTTTCATGAATGATGATTAGTGTTTTACTACACAAGCATTCAAGGATTTTATATAAAGAGATATGAAATATGAGTACTCCTTAAATGAACAAAACAAGGCAGGTGAGAACCTAGGTAGAGAAACCATAGAGGAATATTGAATCTAAGCTCTAAGATGAAATGAGGACCAAATATTTGAACATTACTGCAGTAGAGGGTAGGGAATTGGTTAGAAAGAGTGGAGTGTTGCTACTTCCAAATTGGGACTTGGCATTGACAATTTCATTTGATACTATAGGGATACACTATTCCCCCACTTTAATAGTGAAGAAGAGGTTACTTTGGCTTTGGAAGGGTTAACCTTTAGTCAATAGTGGGATACTCTTTCCATTTCGACTTTTACCCTAATCACCAAGAAGCCTGAAGGTTTAAAGCTTGGTCCAAGGGTCAGGGGATGACTCATTATCTAGATATTATTAGGTACATTCACCTTGGAAATAGAAACAATGAATGTCTATGTGGAACAATTCACTAAGGCCACAATTGATCCATTGATAGAAGAATAGAGAAATTAAGGATTTAATACAATGTGTATAAGAGAAAATTTTCACCTCATGTGCAAATCCCCTTTTTTCCTTTGTCCACCTTAGAAAACCAAGTTCAGAGGTTTCATTCCACCTAAGCTCATTTATTGCAACACACTTGGCACATGTTTTGAGCATCGGTGGAGGCATTTCTATTGGGGATGCCCATGCAACACACAAACGTCTGCACAACGCGCTTATGTCCCTGATAGATTCTTGCATTTGGAGCCTAAAAAGGTGTTACACATCCCATTGAGAGTTGATTTGTAATGCCCTCAATCAACCGACCTGAATATGGCCTTCTCTTCATCTCCCTTTCAAATTCACTCCTTCCATATGCATTTTGGGGTTTTTCTAAGGATTTCATTCTAAAGATTCACAACCTCTCTCCTAACTCTTTACACTTCATAGTAGCAACATCAAAATTCCACCACTTTAGTAGGGAAAGTGTGGAACAAAACACCATTGTCATAGAGGCTTCAATTCCTCTGATTTTTTCCCCTAATCAGCCTTGAGTGCTCTTGGTGGAGGTGGTAAGCTTTCACTCCTCTCCTCTATTACTTGGTTAAATATCATAACACTATTTTGTAGTGATTTAAGTGCTCTTTACTTCATTTCTACTTTTCTCTCTACCTTCTTAGTTGTTCATGGAGGTGGGAACACCAAAATAGGGTCTAACTAAGGAAGGCCCCTATACAGCCACTGAAATTTTTTTATCTTCCTCTTGTGTGTAGGTATTGAAGACACTCATAAGGTGAAAGATCTATAATTCACATGGTTGTAAGTATCTCCTTCCTTTCTTCTCCTTCTTATTATTTATTCTTTACTTTACCTCAATTCTACCACTTTATCACATTTTGTCAGTTCATAGTAATCTATCTGCTAGTAGTCATTTAGTCATTTCCTATGATAAACTCAGTCTCTAATCCATAAGAGATGATAGTACACCTTTGAGATGCAATCACATCACGCTATCATCTGTATCCTATGTAGATGTCCTTTGACCAAGAGCCTGTCAATTTGTCCAAAAAAAATTTTTGGCCTTCCCTTCTAGATTTTGAAACTCTTGTTATTGTTCCATTGAGGTAGTATAGGGAAATTCGCCGCATGAGGCTCTCTAATCGAAGAGAACTCATGAGTATCGAATCCCCTTATATTACATTTTGGTGAACCCAATGTGAAGAACATTGTTCTTCAAAAAACTAGGAATTTATTTACCCCTACTTGGTGGGCTCATAAGTTTTGACTCAGTGCTTGGATTTTAAAACCATTTGTATCATTGGAAAGGTCTCCTAGAGAACTAGCTAAGCCCCTAAAATGATAGTTCATTTGGAAATTTAGTTTTAGGGATTGACACAAATTTCAACCTCAAATTCTGCTCCAGAGGCCTTCGAAGACGTGATTTACTGGAACATAGAAAATACCAAAAAAATTGTAATGGATTTAATATCTTATTTTTTTAAATTTGTATCTTCTTTTTTTAAATTTGTACCTCACATGCCACAACTTTCTCTCCCGCTTATCCAATTCTTTCACTACCTCAACCCCATGTTGAAGTCACTCCCACTAATTGTAAAGATGTGAAAATTGCATAGTTAGTTCCTTATACATCATATGCTCCTCAAGCTAATGAGGTTACCAGAGAGGACCTAATGGAGAAGCTTAAAAACTATGAAGATAGACTTGATAAGCTATTCCAATTGAATAACATGAATATTTTGACAACAATGCTTGAGCACCTGAATAAGGGAGTTGAGAAAAGATTGATTAGTATTCATTATAATTACTCTTAGATTTTTGATTAAGAATATAGGGTCTTTTATTCTAGAGTTTGACAACGAAGCTAATAAGGTGGCAGTTAAATACAACCCATATAGGTCAATCACTAATAGTATTATAGGATTTGACTAGACAATAGAAGAGGAGTTTGCATCATGGAAGTCCAACTATACTGATATTTTGGGCATATGAGTTGTCACAAGTGGGAAGTGATGATTGCAATTTTGGTTGATTGTCTACTTTAACAAAGGTTTCAGCAAGGAGAAATGAAATATGTGGCCTAGAATTAGTACAAATTAGGCCTTGGATATATCAACATTTAAATATTGCATATTCTCATGTTCAAATATGATGACATGGAATTCAGATGTGGAATCACCTTGGTATATTATTTTCTTCATGTTGTATGTTTTTCTTCTACAAATTTTGGAGCACATGGAATAAGTTCTTAACTTGTGAAATGAATAATCTACACTGACTAAAGAGCCTTATGGATGGCGGGAGAATCTTCATCAGAAAATAAATATGGTTTTTGTCTTATGTGATATTCTCCCTCATATTTTATAAAATATAACTTCCTTAGGGTGTAATGTGATTGTCAAATGAGTATGTGGCATGTGTACAATTTGGCTCGAAGCTTTTTTTCCTCCTTGTTCTTATAAAGTTGAATTAAAGGACAATTGTATAGTGGTTGCTAGCAGAATGTTCTTAGAGAGAGATTATGTAACAAGTTTGGATAATAGAATTGAGTCTTATTTTAGGTCTTATAATTTTTTGAATTTTATAATGGGGAATGTATAGTAGTACTACCATATTTGGAATAGAAATGGCAAGATATTTGAGACCAATGTTCTCCACTATAAACATTGCATAAATTTTGAATATAAATAGTCAAGGATTTTTGTTATTCATCTTCTTGTATTTCCTTTAATGTTTATTCAATATTATTAAACTCAAAGAATGAGTCAAGCTACATTACATGAATGAGTTTTTATACAATTGTATGCATAGGTCACTAAGTATTACTGGTTAAGTCTCTGGTGTTAATGGTGTAAGGCATAATTAACAAGAATCATAATGATAGGAATGATATTGTTGTATGCTTTTAATTATATAATTTAGGATTCTTCACCCTAGGATAAGGTGTTGGTCAATTAATGTTGCAATCCCCTAGATCCTCATAGTAGCTACATTCAAAATCAATTACACCACCTATTTTCTATATGAATGTATGTGAGCATAATTACAAAAATTTCTCATGTTTATGTATGAAGTTGTCATAAAGATTATCTAGATCATTGAGGAATTTCATCTTTTAAACAATTAAAGGATAATTAAGTTATTTTTTTAAAGAGTATGTTGTAATTGTCACAAAAGTATCATAAGATACATTTTTAGGGATCACCCTCCCAGTTCTTGTAGAGCTTGAAGTACATAGGGAAATTCTAGCAAGCTTTCACCTGTTCGTTGGCCAATCCTCACAATTATTGATCATTGAATCTAGCAAGTTCATAGATAGTTGTGGGATAAAGTTTAGTTCATTAAAAAACACAAACATCTCAGGGGCTAATCAAAGATTAGCCTTTCCTATGTAATGATTGTAGAGACATCATAGCTCGATTATATTGAATGAGACTATTTTTGGAGTTTTTTATCTTTTTATATGTTTTTGGATTTTGATAAGATATTTGATTTTATATTTTGCTTGGGGGACTACTCTAGGGCCTCAAGGATTTATCAATGATGGCATTTCCTATGTTATCCACATAAAGGCCTGTAGCTCACTTGTTTGGTTAGAGTGTATTTTTTTGTCTTTTCTGGTCTTTCAAATGGTTTTGAATTTTTTATTAAGTTAAAATACCATGACAAAAACGTAAGTGGACTTACCTAAGGCCTTAAGAGTTGATAAAATATTATCCTTCCATATGTTATACATGTAGAGACCACATAGTTTGATTATTTTGATGCAAACCATAATTTTTTTTTGTGATTTTTTTGATGTTTTTGATTTTTTTTGATTTTGTTTTTTTTCAAGATGTTTTTTATTTTTGATGGTTTTTTGATGGTTATTGTATGTACAAGGATCCAATATGCTACAAGCTTCAAGAAATTTCCCCTAGTTTGGGACAAGATTACATTCATTCAAATGGATGGATGAAGATGGCGTAACAAGGTCCAATACTTGATCAATTGTTAAGCCATGGTTGGATACACATGCTATTATGGGATGAATGACGTAGATGGTTTAGATAGTGTTGATAGATAAAGATGTAGGTATTATTCAGATGCACCACTTGTTTGCTAGGATTTCACTATGGTATCAATGCTAGAAGCACCACTAGGCAATTTTCACTTAAAGGACATTTTATTTCTCTTTACTATTTTTTTTTATTTTTTTGATGTTTTAGCTCTTTTCTTTTTTTCTTAGTATACTATTATGTGATCAAGTATAAACAATTTGAGATAGCTACTATTGAAAGATTCAGCTAAAGGTTCTCCTTTGGGAGTAGCCAAGTGACAATATCTAGAGCCATAGATTGATGTTATGATGAAAAAACACTAGTTCAGTTAAAAATTTCCCTTCCCATACTAGTTTAGTTGGATCTTTTGATTTTACTTTTAGTACTAAGTTGACAACAACTTGAAAAATTATGTTATTTCTCTCTTTTTCATAAATTTGGTTGAGCTGATTCTAATAAACCTAGAGATGGTTTAATGTGCTCAAATATATTTCATCTAGAAGCTCTAGCTCATTAAATTACTAACCACACCTCTTAGGGATACTCTCAGTGATGGGATTTTGACTTTGATAGGTAAGATTTCTTTAGATCTATAGACCAAGGAAAAAACTTTGGAACCTATACATGTAGGAATGCTAGTTCCATATTCCCATAAGGTTGAGTTTAGCTATAAATTCCAATCATGACTAGTGTCATGAAAAGTATTTTTCAATATTTTTTAGAATGGTTTTATAGGATGCTTCATCCTAACTACTTCCTTGGGGATATTATGGCATGGAGAATCAGTGTTGGATAGAATAATTGAACAAATCTCATGGAAATCTTGGTTCTTGAATGGGGTTCTATAGAACCCCAATCTTAGACCTGAACAAACATGAGAAACAAACACATAATTAGATGAAATGCAAGTTAGTATCAATATTTCCCATGAAATCCATTTAAATTGGAAAGAACAAGAAATGAGATGAAGAACACAAGTAAATATAAACAAAAGCTATCAAATCCTATTCGATGTAAAGCAAACTCTTGATCCCATGGGGGAATTGGTGCCAATTTTATGTGGAAATTGGCCCTTTCCCAACTCCTATGATGCAATGTTGATGAATGATGTACCTTCATGAAGATTCAACGGAGGTCCATGATGAAAAACCTACATAACCTAGCTATGAACTTGATAAAATGGATGAGGATGAAAATGTGTATAGAAATTTTACTCTAATTGTGGATGATCAAAATGAGGAGAGAAGCCTCTTATTTATAGAAAGACAAGATGTAGGAATGATCCAAATGAAGAAATGTGGGATCATTAAACACCCAATGAGGAGGTGAAACTTGTCAAGATGTGAGAGGATGAAGGATGTGCACATTTTGATGAATGTGCCCATAAATGCAATTAGGTGGAATTTGAAAATAGTGAAATGACATGTAAGAGGGAAAAATAATGAATTAAATGCCACTTGGCTCAATGAACAAGGACATGTAAGAGGGAATGAATGTGTTGTTGGAAGGACAAATCAACTTGGAGGGATTTCAAATTTGGAAGAATATTCCCCAAGAGATACCAACTTGAAAGAAAATAGGGATTTAATAAATGATTAAATCTATTTTCATGTGCAAGTGGAAAAAGATAGAGAATGGGACATGGACTAAGATTAAATTAATCAAGGTTTAATTAATTTAATCAGGGATTTGATGGTGTGATTAATTGATTCAGATTTATGGGTTGATTTAAATAAAAAATGAGAAGAATATGATTTAAATATTAATTAATTAAAGATTTTTGATTTATTTAATTAAAGGGGTGATGTTAGATTAAATCAAACAATGTTTAATTTTGGTATGTGCAGGATCATGATGGCCCAAAAAGTGGCAATATGATGGGTATGTGGCTGACGACTTTTTTTTTACCCAAACTTGATGAAATGAAAAGGGTTTTTAAAGGAGATTCTCAACTTTCCATGATATAAATTATGCTTTAATTTGAATATAATAAGTAATTATTATTCATTTTCTATTCAAATTACAACTAAAGTCCTAATTGATAGGCTGATTGAAAAACATCTATAGCTTTCAAACGGTATGACATTTTTTGAATCCAAAACATGCATCGCATTCTATGCTTCGCATACTATAGGATTAAAAAAAGAAAAATTGAATTTCATGAAGTTTGAACCAAGCTAAGGTGGTTAGACATACAATTTTTTATATTTTAAAAAAAATTAATAAAAAATTAATAATTAATTATTTACTTCGAAAAAAATTACAAAAAAATATGCATCACATAGAGGCATGAGTTCTCTACTTATATCTAAAATATTAAAAAAAAATATTATCATTTTGTTGTGGTTAGGGTGGTTAGACAGGACACCAACTTAAATTTTTTCCACAGAATTTAAGTACCCTTTGCATTGAAATTTCAAGAATTTCAGCAAATAGATTTTTTTATTTTAAAACAAACCTAGTAGTTTAGAAACTACATTCAATTTGCTACAGATTCTATTCTTACATATTTTTGAAATAATATAGATAACTTATTCAATTTTTTACGTCAAGTTACCTAACTCTGATTTTTCTGAATATTTTGCCACTTAAGGGCCTATTTTTTCCATGATAATCCTGCACACACCCATTTATTTAATTTAATAAGATAAATTTAGACCAAATTGATTATTTTAATTAACAATAGAGAATGGATTAATCAGATAAATGATTATATATTTAATTAAGGGGTGAAGAGTGATGATAAGCTAAGAAGGAGATTCAAGACAAAACGGTGTTAGTAATTATGATCAAATATGTTGGTATATTTTCCATGTCTACATTTTTCCCCTCTTGGAAGCAAAGTACTCATTGCATTGGTTCAAAGAATTAATTGTCTTGATCAAAAGTAAAAAAAAAAAATTGATTTCAAAATTTGCCCCACTGTTGCCCTGGTTAGATAAAACATGCCAAAATACTACCCCCTTGAGAGATTAGACAAAGATTTAGATTTTTGGGTGATCTCTTAAAAAAGAGGGACAAGATGCTCGACGAGTCTAGAAAGGCTCCAAAATGCCAAAAAATGCAAAATACGGAGCAAAAACAGACCTTGGTTAGGCAAAAATGGGATCGAGGGATCATAACCCTAGCTAGACAACTAAATAGGTTAAAATACCCTAATTTTTAGGCTTAAATAGGCATTGAGGGGCCACTTCCAATTCATTTTCACAAACAACCTTTAGAAATTTTACAATTTTGAGCTCTGACCCCTTCGCAAGATGGCACAATGATAACTTCCTCGACAAACTTTTGACAACATACACACATACCAGATGCTTCTTGGCACTGGACCACTGGTGAGTCAACTTGACTCGACTTTATTTTTTTATTTTTGTTTACACTTATTAGGCTAGGAAACTTATTTATTAGGTGTGGTCTTGTATTGCACCATTGGAAAGTTTAAATTGGTGCTTCATGGCCTTAAACAGCACCATAGTCATGAGTAGCAATCTCGCAACACAATTTGGAATTAGGGTTTAAATTCTAAACCCAGCCACATATGAAAAGTGCATTGTGGTGTTCCTTTTTGCAATTTAGTGTTTAGGTCAATTGGGCCACATACTCAGACTGTGATGTCACAGTGGAGTTTGAGGGACAAAGACTTGTAATGACACAATTTGAAACTTTCAAACTACACCACACTGACAGAAAATGGCACTTAGGCTATTTGAGGTACACCGAGAAAAAATAGGTTCACAATTTTTGATGAATTTTAACATGGTGACTTTTCTTATGCGGGAGGAGGTGATGATACTATATTCACATGAGCACAGGTCATGAGTTCTATTTGGTGCTTTATAGGGTATGCCCGAGCAACAATAGGAGCATCTAGGGGCCATCAGTCTTTGGTATATCACTAATGCACTACCCGTGCAGACATAATTGGGCATGCTGATGGCACTCACTGAGAGATGGCACAAAGAGACATCTTCCTTCGACCTCCAAATAGGTTAGGCAATGATCACACTAGAGGATGTGTGGTGGATCCATAGATTTCCCATCCATAGAGAGTGTGTTATATATGATGTGGATGCTAAAAGAGAGGCCTGGTATGATGTAATGGGCTAGGACAAGATTGTATTTTTCAAGGGTTAGATTGAGTTGGAGTATTATAGGCTCATTGTGTCACCCTGCCGCATTGTTATTATAGCCATTATATTGGGTCTTGTCCCACCAAATTGGTAGGGCTAATATTTTAGTCCTAGATGGGGGCTCACTTGGGAGTGTATGGTTTGGAGATGAGTGTGCTTTGCTTGGCGGCCAGTTCTATTGGCCTCGGTATATAGATATCTCCATGAGTTCTCCTACCTGGATGACTGAGCTCTTGGGGTTGGGTTAGACTAATTCATATCTAGGCCTGAGAGCACAATGTCGTGCTCCACCCAAGAGTTGTTCTTATAGATATGGAGCTAGATGATCTAGTGGTCTGGTGATACAGAGGCTGTATTTCATTTTGTTTCACTAGATAGGTCTACATTCCTCATTGGAGGAGATTTTTGGATGTTATGCAGGTGTTCACATGGCAGCCATACCTTGGATGGCCTGAATGGTACAATGATGTATAACATATTTTCTTCACTCGCTAGGATAGATTGATGCAAGGTAGGGAGCACATGATGTTTGAGATGTACTTGCTAGGCAGGGTTCAAAGGCAATTTAATGAGGCACAAGATATGCCACATGATTAGTACATGGCCATTTTTGCATAGAAAACAAGCTAGAGCTTCTGTGGCCATTATATACCTGCACATGTGGTAGTGAATTATTTTATGTAGTCGGTGGCTAGGCCATGGCCTTATGATTAGGGTCAGGAAGATGGAAGCACGATGCAGGTGTATAGGGATTGGATTCGACCACCTCTTCGATTGACAACGCTAGGTACACCTTTCGTACAGTAGAAGGCCAAAGGCCAAGGAGTAGGACAAGGTTGAGGGGGTGGGGATGACGATCAAGGAGGCGATGGGCCACCACCACATCAACCAGTATAGGATAGGGGCTCATAGGATCAGGTGTGGTAGGATGATTAGGATAAGGTTTGGAAAGATTAGAACCAAGCACACCAGGATCACAGACATCAAGAAAAGGTCATGACACCACTGAGGGATGGGGATCAAATCAGCCACCCATGTAGCTAGGGCCTCAACCAAACCCTAGAGATGGATAGATTCTTTAGATACAGGCCTAAGTATAGGCACTTATAGCTGAGAGATGTCAGCTACAGGTAGAGCGAGACCAATCGGTCTAGCAAAGATAGGCTATGGAGCTACAGGTAGTGGAAGAGATGGGAAAACAACAACAAATAGAGAGTATGTCTACATTCTCCTCCTAGAGCATGGTGCCACTTCGTTCATATAGGGAGGCCATTCAGGAGGCTGATTACTATAGGATACATTGTTATCAAGTTGTGTTGAGGGCAGCCCAAGTGCCACATTTTTCATAGAGGATAGGTCAGAGTCCCATAGAGGATCATGGTGAGAGCAAGTGGTGAGGGCAATAGCTAGCAAGGCTAGCCTTCATTTTGATTTAGAGACTATATTATTTTTGTGCCCCATGGGCTCATTTTGTATAGCCCAGTGGGCCCTTTGTTCTTATGTACTTGATACACATTTGATCTGATTCTTTTGTACCATGACAATATATTTATTTTGATGTTATATGAGATGATGATTTTAATCAAATATGATGTGCTATGTCCTATCTTATTTATGCATTATGGATGGATCTTATTTCTATATGTGATGCAATGAGTCTATCTTATGATGCTATGATTTTTATACTAAATGATGCTTATGTGATGATTTATAGATGCATTTCTTTTTCAATACCTTTTGTTATGCAGTTTTTATGATGTATGCAAAATTTTATGATATGTGAATGCTTAGAATAACAGATCTATATTATGCATTGATGGATAATAGGACGTATGTAATTTTGTCATGTACGATATGCAGTTATGATGTTATGATGATGGCATGATGTAATGATGAGATGAATGATGTTTAAAATGATGTTTTATGAAACAATATATGCATGTGTTATGATATGATGTTTATGATATGCAAAATGGATACTTTGATATATGATATGTGATGGCATAATGGATGATTTTGTGATATGTCTAAATGATTATGAAAATGAATTATATGTATGCATATAATTTGATGAATTTTTAATAATGCTTATGTACATCGCATGCTTGTATGATTATGTAGTGGATGCTTATATGTGATATGGGATATAAGATATGGATTATATGGTATGATTTATGAATTTTTTATTTGAATGAATGTAATGTTTTGGTTTATGAGATGCTTAGAATAACCAACCTATATTATACAATGTTGGAGATGCAATGCATATGGTATGATTATGCTTTCTATGTGATATGTATTATGCAATATGCTGACAGTTTTGTGGATGCAGGATGAATGCAATGATGATACCGATTTCATGATTAACTATCATGGTAGCATGTTAGTGTGAAAGAGGATAGAAGAAATCAAGACATTCCAACAAGACACAAGATGATGACGATGATGATGATAATGCATACCGAGGAGTTGGGATTTTAAAAGGGTCAATTACCTTATGTTTGATAACACACACAAGCATGATGCATCAAGGTATAAAGGACCAGGATGGTGTTGCACCTAGTGTGATGGAATTTGAATTGACAATCAAATAGGAATACTCTTGTTCACACTTGGCATAGAGAATGTTACTCAAAATGTAGTTCAAATATTCCAAACATCTCAGACCAAAACATAGGGAGGCAATCCTTCCTATGTGGTCAACAAGATATCTAAAACATCCTCCATACATCCAAACAAAGCATGCATGACCAAGTTATATTACCAGAATATCCAACAAGCACAAAAAATAAAAATATAATGATCATTGCCCCATTCCTATCTCTCTAAATCCCTTCATTTGGGACATCACCGAGAGGTCATCGAAATGAGTGTAAAAAAGATAAGTCAAAAGACAAAAATAAAGTAAACAAACAAGCTAATGTTCTTCAATACTATTAGCTAAGACTAAATTATGATGATGGTTGATGCTCATGCCCATTGTAGGAAGGATGCATCCTAGGACATGATGATATCAGATGATTTGATATAGGACTAATTGGATGATAGGCTATTGAAACAAAGAGGTGACCAACTTTTTTACGTACTAACCTAGACTTGAGACTTTGACATTTAAGTTTTCACTCTTGACCTGCTAGACTTGCTTCCAATTGTCTTACCAAATATTGGGGGTGACGATGATTTATTATGAGTGATGTTTATTGTGGGTGAAAGCCAGATTAAATAGGTCATTTTTTTCAAATTTTTGGATGTTTTGGAGTTTTCTAAAATGTTCTGAGGCTATTTTGGGTATTTTCAATATTTTAAAAATGTTTTGGGGTTTTTAGAGATTTCTAATGAGCCTAGTTTTTGGTCAAATTTTGGGTAGAATTTA
>VDFB02297335.1:0-24824 GCA_007258455.2 Sequoia sempervirens | reverse complement strand
CTATTTGTGATTCATCTAGCAAATATCAAACTTTTATATTCTATGAGTCTTGAACACCTTTGGTGTGGATACTAGCATAACACAACTTGCTAGTCCATACCCTCCTTTTTCATTTCATGTTGACATTGTGTATGTTAGTGTATTTTTTCTTGTTGCATTTCATACATATGTGTGTTCCTTTGTGCTTATGTTGTATTTCTATGGGATCTTGAATCATGGGGGCTTCGTCACCTTCCTAGATTCATTGTCACCCTATCTCTTCAACATTTGGATAATCAAACCACTCTTGACAAATAATTTCTACTTTAGTGTGATTCTAAGTGTAAGTAAATACTCTCCCTAAAGTGGGGGTAAATGTACTATCAGAAATTGTCACCCATGATAATTTCACTTTATATTTGTCCCTCTTTAAAATTATTTCACCTAATTGAGTATTTAATTTCATAAATTATGCATTCTATGTCCCACTTTTAACATTTACTTGGGAATTACAAGCAAGGAAAATTTTCATTTATCTAAGACCTTGCCCCTAACACTTAAAATCCTCAAAAATAGAAAAAGGAAACTTGTGCCTTGAGCATGAGTGTCCCCTATTTTGGATTCAAATTCAAATATGTCAAATGTGACTTTGATATTTACAATTCAAGTGTCTAATGTCAGACATTGGGATTTAATTTTTGGGAAATTAGATAAATGCTTATAAATACCTAGTTATTACATCATTTCAATATCAATCAACAAGATGTGAACATTAAGAGAAATTCAAGAGAAATATTGTTAGATATTTATTGCAACAATTCAAGATCCTAACATCATGTTAAATCCTATGTGATTTTATGTTTTTTCATGTTATCATTGTTTTGTGAAGGCTAACACTTTTTTAGGTCTCCAAGCAATTCAAGCAATCAATCAATCAATCAATGAAATATCCAAGACCTTGAGGTGATGCACATGAATTAACTCCTTCAAGGAGACTATTGAAATTTTGTGAGTTGTAGCACTTTGTGGTTTCATCATTCCTTCCAATCCATTATCATTTTATCATTTATATTTCCATTGTGGAAGTGGAAAGACTAACATGAGGTTTGACTAAGGAAAGCCCCTAAAATGACACAACATTTCCTTTCTTTATGAATTTGTAGATCTCAAGTTTAAAGAGGATTGAAAGGATCTTGAAGAAAATTTATTAATTTTTGCATTTGAAACCCTACATTTTGTCAACCCATGTGTTCTGAAAGATTTGTAGGTAAAAATATGAAACTCAGGTCCGACATCAAAGGACTACAAAATAGATACAAAAAGCACTTTAAGGACACACACCATGGGCATCTTTGTCCTCCATTTTTAGCCCCAAGTTTGAACCACATGTGCGCAATGTCTTACCCTACTCATTTCTATTGTTTGAATTTGTCTATGAATTTTTGTGTTTTCTATATTTTTATCAAAACAATAAATTATACTATTACCCTAGTTAGATCATTAGATTTCATCATGGGAACATTTATATATTTGGTTAAGGGCCAGTTGACTCACCTATCAAGCTATAGGTCAATCACACAACTTATTCAAATCCATCAAACTCCATTCCATCACATACATCCACACAATCCACATAAATAAAAATATTTGGGAAAGGTGTCAAACCCTGTGGTGAAATATCAAAGGTTTCCCTTTGCCTATGTTTCAATAAGTTTTGATATGATGCTTGGATCTTGAATTACTACAACAAATCTAGATTAAATTCTACTCTTGACTTGCTTGATAATGATCTTGACAATAATTTCTTGTTAGTGCTAGATGATTCTCAAATGATGCAATAGCTAGGTATTTATACGCAATTATTCTAATTTCTTTAAAATTAAATCTTGATTGCTAACTTTGGAGATTAGAATTTTAAATAATAAAATCTTGACATTGACATATTTGAATTTAGAGCCAAAATAGGGGGACTAAGTCGCTATGGGTGACTATGTCCTAAACCTATTTTTTGGGAATTAAGGTGTTGGGCTAAAGTATTAAATTAATGCATTTATTTTTCATTTGTAATTTATTGGTAATTGTTTGAAATGGGCCATGGAATGCTTAATTTAGGAAATGAGGTGCTCAATTAGGTCCAATAACTTAAGTCAGAATAAAATATTGTGTGCTACAATTTAGTAAGGATCGATTTGTAGACATCATCACTAAACCTTTCACATCGCCATGCTATCTTGCACTACACCAATTTCCTGGGCTAAAGGAAGTTGTCCTTATGGGGTCTTACTTCCCCCTTTGTATTTAATTCTCTCTTTTGGAGTGGACTTTTTTCCCACAAGGTTTTCTCCTTTACTCCATTTGCAATTATTTTATTTTGTACATGAGTACCTCATCAAGCCTTGATATTAAGAATTATCTATGTAGATATTTTAATTTCTAAGTATCACTTAAGGTGGGATGTTAGTGTGGAAAGTGAATTTATACATATATTCATCATTTATATTGTTTCTAAACGTAGTAGTCATATTAAAACTAGCTCAAGTTGACATGGTGGTTTAGTTGTCTCACCTCATAGACGCAAGAGGCAAGAATTCACACTTGTCCAAAGTTTTCTACATGTTTCAAACCTCTTGGAGGGTTGGTCAATATTTCTATTTCACTTTCTTACTTCCTCCTTTTCCTACATATACAAGAAAATATCATTGTAGATACACACATTTTATGATAGTTTCTTGTTTAATTTTTTATGCTTGATTCTTTTCTAGAAGTTCTTGAATTTTTCATTCATAGTTTGTTGCTCCAACATTTCCACCTCTCTTACACCTTACATAAATTCTCTAGTTGTCAACCTCGTTAGCCTCCCAATGTGTGCTTACACATGCATGAGCACACTTATCCCTCCTCTCCATTTCACATGTCATTTCCCAAAGTGTTCCCTTGTTACACTTATCACAAGGCTAACCTATCAAACCTCACTCAATTTCAACACTTTTTCTCATATTACATCTTAAGCTTCCATTTATCACATCAAAAATCTCAAAATTGGAGCCTTCAACATCCATTATAATTAGTCCACTTATAAATAAATCCATGCTATTCATTTCCCTTCACAAATCAATTTATCATACTATTAGTATTTTGGTTTGAATAAGAGAAATCTATCCGCATTAGAATAAAAAATATCAAACACACATTTATGAGCACATCAAATGGAGAGGCATGCACTCAATTTCTACTCAATTGAACAAGAAAGGTGATTTATGTTATAAGATTTAATTTAACTACTTTATCTTTATGGTATTTATCTTATTTCATTTTCTTGTCTTCACTTGATACAATATATATTTTGTACCACAAGAATAGATATATGTGTCACATACTCTTGGATTTTACTTCTTTTTGTATTGTGTTCATCACATATATTTATCTAGCTCTTCCTATAATTTTCTCTACTCTCTCCACCATGTGTTATGTTTTGTTATCCATATAGCCTATAGATAGGCAGAGACATGCTCATCTATATATATTTGTGACTTATCAACCTTGGAAAGATACTACACATCATCAAATGCTACCACAAGAGCCTTGTGGTGACTAAATATTGGTCTAGTATGGTACATGTTCCCTCACCACCAAAAGTAATTCTTAAATAGTAAAGTATTGGTACTTCCTAGGAGGTCACACATCCTTGTACTATTCCAAATCATACACAAACCATGTAGTTTCCATAAATATTCATCCCACTTAGTTTGTTATCCCATTTGCAAAACCTTTAGCAAGGCCTTATGAACCATTTACAAGCTCACTATCTCATTCATTTATATTTATTCCATTTTTTCATAGTGTATCAAATTATGCATTAATATATTGAGATTCAATTGCATATTTTTTAAGTTAACCTTTATCAATCCATATTTTATGAGTAGTGGTTTACATGAACCCATCTTTCATTAACATGAATAGTCCAATTAGCACTTATTGCATCTAGGTGATACTCATAGGGCTAAAGCATTAGAAATTCCTAGGAGGTCACCCATCATTATACTATTTATACTCAAGTGCTTTTAGCCATGGGGTTTTCCAAAAATCAAGCAGACTTCAATTGTATCCTATTTGTGAAACCTTCATCATTTTTTGTTCCTTTTAACCATTCATTAAAGAGCTCCCTAGTTTATTTATTTAGATTTAGGTGGTATTTTTACAATGTATCAAACTATCTAATGATATTGTTTTAGTCAATATTTATTAACCCATAGCTCGTGAGTAGTTCACAAGAACTCAATTACGATGAGTATTTTTTAGACATGGATTTTTTCATTAACAAGATGATTCAAGATAGGTCAATTCCAATATCTTATGTATATACTTTGAAATACAAATACAAGAAATACAAAATTTAAAAGTACTTCTACAATGATCATATGTTATCTAGTCTTTGTAGATGTTCATATTTTGATAAATTTGTGTAAATATGCTACGGATAATTTGATTATGTTTTGAATTTAGAGAATGTTAAGGCTGTTGCACACCACATTACACATAACGTAATTAATGATGAAGATTTCAATATGAAATATTAATATTTATTTGTAAAAAATAATATTAATATACAACTTATTAAAAAAATTAAATTGATTAACAATAAATTTGATAATATAAAAGAATATAATATACTGCCAAGACTTTGATAATTATGCAAAGCCCCCTTTAGACTTGAACACCACTCTAGAATCTTGTTTCACTAATTAAAAAATGTAATAGTATGCAAATCCCTATAAATGACATTCAAACTTTGATTAAAATGGAATTCAAACTCTAATTAAAGTGCAATGCAAACACTATTAGGTACAATGAATCTTTTAAAATTTCACACCCTACATAGGAATCAACTTACCTCTAGTTTGTTAGAGTTATAAGAGTTTTTACAAAATTTGGCTTCTAGATATTTGAGATTCTAGATCAAAGGTTTGTAATTCAATTGGTGGAGTGGAATTTGTAAAGGTTATGGTATATTAATTAATTAGACTATTCACCAAGGTTCAAAATTTCAACAGTACGATATAAGAGATCAGATCAGGATGATGCAACTGACAACTTTGAATTGTCTCTCAACCAAATAGATATCAACATACACTCGTACTCCCATAACAAATAACAAAATAAACTTACAAAAATAGTAATTTAATTTATCTTTGTGTTTACTTTCATAATCAAATAGTAATACAATAATCTTCCAAAAAAAATTCCGCAAAGATCCATTCTTTTGATGGCATATTTCTTGTATAAATTTAACCATAAACAATCGATAAAGTAAAACTTTAGCACATCCTCAAAAACTCTGAAATTCTCTGATTTTAGCGGAAGAAAATTGTATAGGCAGAATAGTATTATAATCTCCAATCAAATTGCCCTACTATAGATAGTAGAATAAGATAAAAACTATCATCAATTTACATTAATATCACAAAAGGGTTAGAAACCCCTGTGACGTCAACTCCGTGAAAGCTTCCTGTATCCACTCTTGCTGATCCCCAGAAAAAAGAAGTGTGTTATATTCCCCATAATCTCTGTAATTGTACGACTAACAATGCGAAAGAAAAGGGTGGAACATGTCCACGTTTTGAGCTATAGAATTCGACGGATTTTCGAACAAATCACTCCAAAACTTGTTTGAAATGCCGTGATTATCATTTTCCTCTACACAGATTGGCGGGCTTGGACTTATTCCTTGTTGTTCATCTGTGGCATTCACAAGATCTTTAGACGAACTAACCCTTTCTCCAACCTTATCTATAAATCTACTATTTTTCCCAATTTCTAGTGAAGTCCCATTGATTTCTTCCTGCAGGTTTTTAATCACTTGCAATACCGAATCATCTTTGACAGTATCGCCTTCAACATCATTTGTGGAGAACAAGTCCGATAGAAGGCCATCGCGTGAACGCTTCTGCAGATTCTGATCATCTTCATACTCGCCGCTGTAACAGTCAGTGATGTTCTCGCGCATACGCTTATGCTTAATCTGAGCGGCCATGATTCCTTAATTTCACAAACCTTTAGAAGACAAAGGGAAATATTACACAGGGAATGCAGAGTCGAATTCAAGATGGGCATGGCCGAAGGTCGAAGGATAAATCGAGATTATATATACATTTGATGAATGAATGAGGGTATGTATGCAGGGTACATATGTTGCCGTATCGGAGTTTCAGAGCATTGAGAGAAATGGTGGAAAGTAATTATCCATAGTCATCAAAAGTAATGTGGACCCAAAAAATTTGTTTCTTTGTTTCAAATGTGGTACAAGATTTCAGCGTATGGTGTGGGACCATTCCGTGTGGACTACTGAGTTAGATAAATTTTAATTATCATCATTTATTAGTTCATGCCGATAGGAAGGTTAGTATTGCATTCGTTCGATTTTTTTATTTATTTATTTCCTTAGCCAATCATATTGCATAATTCAAATATCTTATTTATATTTCTATAGTTTATATTTAAGAAAATATTTTTTATATTTAAAAAATATTATTTATCTGTTTTTATATTGGTTAGAGTAGCTATATAATTCATTTTCCATTTTAAAAAATTTGGAAAATTAAGTTATGAGAATAATTTTAACTAGACATTATATTTAATACATTAAATATATAGAAGCTCTTGGAAAGGAGAAGCTCCTAGAAGCAAATGGTCTTCAGTTTCCTGTTGGTAGAGTGGCCAGATATCTCAAAAAGAGAAGATATGCTAAGAGAGTTCTGGAGCTCGCCAACAATGCTACCAAAGACAGCAAGAAGAACATAATCATACCCAGACATCTCTTGCTCGCCATCAGGAATGATGAGGAATTGGGGAAATTGTTGGGTGGAGTGACCATTGCCCACGGTGGAGTTTTGCCTAACTTTCACTAGGTGCTTCTCCCCAAAAAGTCTGTCGCCGCTTCTGACAAGGAGCACAAGTCTCCCAAGAAGACAAAAGCCTAGATGTGGGAAGGAGGGCTTTGTTCTACTTTGTTGTGCTTTTATCAAATGGTGTTTTATAACACCACATTTCTCTGGTTATTGTTATCCCTTTTTAATTGGCTGTTGTGTATTTTTTCGCTGATAATAGCGATCTTGGCGATCTTGGATATGCCAGAATTTTAAGTAAATTGACATTAGTGGTGTGAATGTTAGGGTTTGAGTTGTAAGCTACGTTTCATGCCTGTTTATTTATTTGGTGAATTAGGGTTTCTTTTTGAGAATTTGAATCACCTGGGCAATGCGAATATTGCATTTAAGCTCTAATGTGTGCCTCTTTTTGTTTTGTACGAGGGAGATTGTAAGCACTAATGCAGTCATTTTTGGTCAAGAGCTTCAGGTTGGAAATGGTACTACTTATTTTATCCTGTGTTTTTTTGTGCTTTGCATAGCTTCCCCAGTTGTAGGTTGGCCACCCATTACTCCTCTCTCACAAGTGCTCTTCTCTTTTGTTACTATAGTAAAACCCTAAAAGTATCTTCAACGGAAGAGAAGAAATGAGGAATTCATAGCAGTGGGCCATTTGATGGCCATTTTTAATCGTATTCATCGCAAATTGTTTCTAAGGTAAGATTTCAAAGTACCTGTTGCATATTTAAGTTCACTCGAGCTATTTTCCTAGGTCTTTTGGTGGGATTTTAGGAATTATAGCAAGAATTACAAGTGAGGTTCTATTTGAATTAGCTACAATGTAGTTGCATTATTTAAATGTTCCTATGTTACTGCCCTATGAGCTGCATTGTAGGTAACAACAAACCCAAAGCACAATCTAGGGTTTGAATAATTCGTGCTTTTTGTAGGGTTTATAGTTAGGGTAATTGTAGGTCCTAAGACATCAATCTTATCATCTCCTCTCATGACAGCTACTCCAGACAACTCCGTGCTCTACATGAAATTTTATTGCGCCGTTCTTTTTGCTCAAAATTTCTACCCTATTTTCAGTTTGGCAGCTTCTCTTAAATGTTCTTGATATGCCCAGGCAATAGAAATTTCCAAATTGCAGCCTCCCTATCCTAAGTCCCTCTTCCCATTTCCTACAAAATCCTCTTGTTGGAAATGATCTCTGTAGTAATGGTAGTCCTAACCGATTCTACTTCTTCCTCTTTAACGCTGCAACTTTGGTGTGATATGTGGAGTTTAGATTGGCCAGATGAAGTACATGGAAAAAAGAAATATAAAGAAAGAAAGGCAGAGGAAGTTATAGTATTATCATGCAAAGACTCCTGAGTGTCGGACCATCTTTGTAAGCCTTTCTTCATATATCAACTCTCCCTGCTATTGTTCATGGAATAAGGAACAAAATCACAATCACCCTCCTTTTCCTGGTGAAATTCCTCTCCTTAAATGCTTTGATAGAAGTCCATAGCCTATTCAACATATCTCATTTCGGCACAAGCAGGGAGGATACCGACAAAGATTGTGGAGTCTGGCTTTTACATTGGCCAATTTCATTTGCTTGATTGTTTTAAATGCCTTTTAAGCAAATAAGTTTTGTGCATATCCTGCAATAATGGTAAGCCTTATAGTACACTGGCTACAACTAGACTCCCTTCCCCTGTCATGGCACCCCCCTTCTATCTTCTTCTACTGTTTCCTTTTCAATGTAGTTTATTTTTTCAAATTTTTCTTTTTGCTAAGTAGGCCCCTTGTGTAGGGGAATGTGACAATGTTACAACTTATCAAAGACTAAAATTAAATTAGTCATTATGTTGCTTCCTGTCTGAATCTTATCAACTTTTATACATTGATAGATCAAAGTAGTGTATACCTTGCGTATCCACAGAGCTATTGAAACCATTTATTTTAATGCCAACCAAATGTAGCCATTGATTGTTGTCTAAAATTAATTTAATTTGGAGCTTCTCATATGGTGACATCAAGCAGATATATAATGCATTCACATAACTTAATTTGATCAATTTCTATAGATTAGCAAATGGCCCATGGCATAACATTCGATGATCCATGGATATCCTGCTACAATTGATTTCCAACAGTAATCAATCTAGACCATTTATGATAGTCAAATCTTAAACTATAGCTCGACCTTCTTAACTGGCAGAATGGAGCAATTGCAATTTTAACTTCTAGCATGATCAATCAATGGACAAGTAGCAACCTTTTACTCTTATATTTATTTTAATTGTCTTCTAAATATATAACAAATTTGAATTTTGATTGATATTTTTTGTTTTGTTGGGTTTGACCTGGCTCTGACACTGTTAAATTTTTCATAGATGGGTCAGAAATTAAACTTGGGGTGTCTTATTTACCAGTTGGTTTTATACATTAAGCTTTATCTCGGCATAGCAATGTGACTTCTTCACACAATGTTTTGTATTTAATAGACACTAAGGGAAGAGTCTTCGATGGGTTATTATCTTATTCAGCCACATTTTGCTTAAAATTATCAATGACAATTTGTGTTGGATGTAATTACATTTTTGGAATCTTGTCTTTGGTGTGTTTTGCATGACTTTGAGGCTCTCTGATATTTACCAAGGATCTGCTGTCAGCAATTTATAGACTATCAATTTTGATGTAAAATCTTGAGCTTAAATAAACCCACTTTTTTCCCTTAAATAGAGTATATCTATCATTTTAAAATCAGGGTGTGGGGATTCCCTATTTTCGTGCAGCCATTTTATGCTTTGACTTCTTTATATATAGGCTACTGTACACGAGGATTTAGTTGACCAAGCTTCTAAAGCATCTCTATTTCCTACTGATGCTAGGCTTGTTTTAACTTAATTTCAAATCAATTCAATTTCTGGTGTTAAAATTTGATTTCAGGTGATCTACGTGGTTGGGGATATGGTCCATATCAAATATTTTCCTACTAAACTAGAGAAGCCACAGAAAAAAAGAGCAGCAGCAGCTGGAAGAAGAGGAAAAAATTTGTTGAAAACAACCTGAATCAAGAGATGACTATCTTGATCATAGCAATTCTATTTTATCGTATATGAAGATTTGAGTTGTTAATTCTTAGGGAGCATATGTCTTCTATTTTAAATGACATTGTATTGTAGATCCTTTTTAATGGCATTGTATTGTAAAACCATGAACAAATTATAAACTATTCTATTTAATTCTTTAAACTAACTGAACAACATTATGCCTCTTGGAAGCTATACAATTTTTAAATTTATAGGTTTGCTCATGTTTTCTTTCTTATCTATAGGTCGGTAGTCTTTGATTAGTTCTTCTTGAGAGCACACACTCTATCTTTCAGGATCTTAAATTAGCAATCAAAAGTATGAAAATGATATAATCCAAAACTAGAGAATGACTGGTCTCCATGTTTATGCAATATCTGTGAACCAACCAAGGACGCTATGCCTAGGTAGCATGCTCTTTAGATAGACATGAAAAATTGTAATGGGAAACTGTTTGTTAAGTGAAGTATGTACAAATTTTATAAAAGGGCCTAAGTAAATTATAGGATATTGTACTACTGAGTTAAGTTTTGGACTTTGCAACGAAAGGTAAACCCAACAAAAATTATACACTCATATAAAAACATTGATAAAAAGACATCAGAACATGTATTTCATTATGCAAGTGGTGAAGAATAGGGAAAAATGATACATGTAAAATTATAATTATTCTAACACCTCTAAAAAAAAATTCATAATCTTCCTAAAGAATTTCTGATACTTACTGACCTTTTAACTTCATCTTTTGTGACTAGCGAAACCCTCAGTTTTGATTTAGAGCCATTCCTCAAATATCATGGGCATTTGATTGTTTACCCTTCACACTCAGTCTTCCATATTTTAAGCAAAATGGGAGGCTTCAAAATGGGTTACTTAATATGTTTCCTGCAAGCTTTGCCCATTTTTGTTGGCATTGATAACAACATGAAATAATTCATGCAAAACTTGAGCTAAGTTAGTATTAATTAGATACCAGCTATTGCTGATACTCTAAATGTGATGGCTACCAGCGCTGTCTTCACATATAGTGAATTACAGAGGTCAAACCATTTTCAAAAGTTGAACTTGTTACATCCTTCTTCACAACTTTATACATTTTTTATAATATTTCTTCAGTTTTTTTTTTTTAATTAAACTGGCTCTTGTATTTTAAAGACCAAGATGTGGAGGCATAGATGAGATATGTGAATTTGTTTGATTCAATCCCTAAAAGAAATGTCGTCTCCTACAATGCCATGATTGCATGATAAGAAGAACTAAATCAGGCAGGCATGCAAAACATGGAAGTAAGACAATTAACTGAAACTATCTGACAAAATCCCTCAAAAAATATTATCTCATGAATTTTTTGATTGCACAATAAATTGTGTAAGAGAGTAGAACTTACACGATGATGCAATTGGCAGGTGTAATGCCTATATCCTCATCCTCTGTGCGTCCAACAAAAATACAAGCTTTACCCCACCAAGGATGAATGTCCATCAGAGGCGTCCAGGATCTCCTCCCTCATTTTTTTTGCACAGATGTCTTGGTTAAAAATGCGTTGATCAACATGTATGTTGAAGGTGGAAGCACATACAAGGCATGTGGACTCCTACGTATTGCATGCAAAATGTGGAAGCGCTAATCTGTTTCAACACATGGAGGAGGCCAAATAACCCTTTGGAACATGATTTGATTCGTCTTTTGTGAGACTAGATCATTTTAATTAGCAACTTTCTATTTCCCTCGTCTAAAAGCCAAAAATTGTGTACCCTCGAGATGTGCTAAATGAATTACCCGACAACTTTATACCATGTTAGTGGAATACTAAATTAATTACTGCCAACTTTATGCCACGTTAATGAAATGCTAAATTAATTACCCCACAACTTTCTACACGTTCCTTAAAAATTAGAAAAATACAACGTTAGGTAGCAATTTTCTGCCCTATTTTATAAATTATAAAATTTCTACCAACATTTGATTTTAACACTTTATTTTAGTTTTTTACGGATATTTGTTAACATTGTATAGGATAATTTTTATTTGACTTAAAGATCAACATTGTTGGTTTTGGATTTATATTTTTACACTCTTTAGAATAAAATTTTCTTTCAAGCAATTTTTTCATCTTTGACTTTAAATTGTATGACGCCACATATTTCTTCAAATGAAATTTTCTTCTATCCGAATTTTTGATATTGGTTGAGTGAATAAATTCTCTATGACATATGGTGTCTTATTTATGCAGTGCTCATTAGCTATTCTATCCTTTATTTTGACGTAAAAAAATTAGTATTTCAAGATTTACTTGTGACTAGTTGGGTTGAGGCTTATGGCTAAAGGCATTGAACTACAACATTATATTCAACCTTAATTTCAAATGTTTCTATCATGAAATTCATAGTACTAGAGTACAAATACATCAAAAGGAATTTAGTGCAATTTTATTCTTGAGCCTCAAACATGATTTTTGCACCTTTTCACAAGAATATACTAATTGCATCATGGTCTTCGGTAGGAACTTGACGCTTGCATCACTTGTTTTATTTATGTTATGTGGTGGAAAATGAATTGTGGAATTAAATGAAGGAATGCATGAAGGTTTTTAAGGAATTAAATCAATGAATGTGTGAAGGTTTTTAATGACATTTATGAGGATTGTAAACAATCTATGGGATCTTCAGACTATCAACAACATATATATGAACAAAATTTCAAAATAAACAAACCACCAACACTATATCTATTTGATCTTTTTTTTTTCAAATCTTGGATCTTTTGGTGTGTAACTTAATCAAATAATATGCAATTTTTATTGTCCTTTCTTCTTCAAACATATTACTCAAAGAACTCACATTTAAAATCTTGGTGTAATTGGACTGAAAATCCATGTAAGTTGGACACTCCATGATGTAGTGGCATTTTGTCTCTACCAAGTCCAATGAATGAAAGAACATATTTTATTTTCCCACTCTTTTTTAGGTACCGTCCACCTTCCAATTTCACACATAAGTTGGTGCGAACTAGTTCTTTGTTGAGCCATTAACAATTTCGCTTTCCATTTTATTTTGACTCTTATATATTTCCTTTGTGCATGGTTATATGAAGGATTGAAATGTTTGATCTAATATTCTCTTTTCCTCTCAAGTTGCCTTGTCCATATGTTTTCTTTGAATTTCGTTACACATACATTTTGATTACTCATTTTTTATTTAGACATTCTTTTATACTAATACCCCATTTATTCATCCACTTGTCATTTTGTTTCGTCCACACACTCTTCCTTTTATCTAATTTCTCTTATGCTTCCATTTTGGGACACTGAAGTAGCTCCATGTTCTCTAGCCTCTTTAAATAACATAGCAACCAAATCATAGCTGATGTCTCCACAAGAAAGACACCAACCTCAGCTAAGGTGATTTTGTAGGGAATTGATTTTATTTTGAGGCTACTTGCACGATTAGATGCTTTATAGCCTCTTTACCTATCTCCAATTCATTCTTGATGTGTTGCAACCTCAAACTTCAAACCTATATAGCACCACTAACAACCGAAAAAGAGTTTTCTTAGTTGTCCAATCACACAGTTTAGCCCTTATGGATGTATTTTACAATGATTATAAGGATTTCCATACTCATATATTTTTTTCTCTACATGCCTCCAAATTGAGTTTATTGTGTAAATCAAGGCCCAAAATTTATAATCATTAAGTACTTGTATGGGGCTTCCTTCAATGACAAATTCCATATGAACCAATTTTCTCTTCAAGATAAAGATGGCGACTTTACATTTATTGGTGTTCACCTACATACCAACCTCTTGTTAGAACAATTTCAGATCTTTCAAGTGTTCTCTCAAATCATGCATTATTTTTTCTATTAAAATAATATCATCTACATATAAAAGGAGCTTTATTATATAGCTAGTAAAGTTAACACCCTCACCCCCACACTATTCTATACATTCCTCTAATTTGTCAATGTACAACCCAAATAGTGTAGGTGATAATTAGTAGCCCTATTTGACCCTAATATTGCTCTTGAAACATCCTTATAGTAATTGCTTAGTTCTAATTTTGGCCTAGACATGACCATACAACCTATGAACAATAACCTTATATTTTTATGGAATTTGCAACTCTTCTCTTCTACTCCATAATTTTCTTCTAGGGATAGTGTCACAAGCTTTCTTGAATACAACAAAGCAAAAAAATACCCATCCTCCCTATTTGTCCTAAACTTTTTGAATCTCGTGTCTAAGGGTAAAGCATTGATCAATGATAGAGTGTTATGCTCTAAAGCATATTTGTACTTTCACCCTCTTTCCCTCCTTTTCTACCCAAATACTAACTCAACACTCTATCGTGCTCTCAAAGAGTTTTCCAAATAGAGGGTTGATCATTATATTGCGCTAGTTTGAAGAGTTGTTGCCATCACCAGTTTTTAGTAAGGAGATGGTGACATGAGTTGTCCAATTTGTTGGAAATCCCTTTTGAATGAACCTGTTAAATATTCTTTCAGTGTGTGGTGTGAGGACTTCTATACCCCATTTTATGTACATTCTTATTGTAATCCATTTATTTCCCATTCTTTTCCCACTGCAAGATTTTAATTCCATCTTTGACATCTTTCATGGAGAAGAGTTTAGCCATTAAATTGATTATTAGAGGGACATATTTATCTTGAACTCTCTCATACAATATTTTTTCATATTTCAATCATTATGAATATGTGATATTGTTCCTTTTAGTTACTATTTTTTGACACAATTCTTTCCAAAAGCCTCTTAGGTTGTGTCTCCTATTAAAAAATAGTTCTTTTTGTCTTATGTGCATGTAACCCTATTTTCAAATCTCACTAGATTTTAATATTCCTTATTTCCTTGGACTTTGACCATTCTCTTTGCTACCTTGCAATCTTCATCATACCACAAATTCATTAGAAAGCTATTTTGTTGCCTCTCTTAGGCTGAGATATTTTGCACAAGATAAGATCCTTTTGGATTATTGAAGTCAGCTTGTCATTACCTATCATTTCATTGTTTATATTGGCCATATTAATATCTCCCATTTCTTGCAGTTTTTTTAAAGCATTGTTCAAAATATTCTTAGTTTTCATGTGTTAAGAGAATTATGCCTTAATTAGTCTCTTTCTTTTAATTTTTTTGCAACCTATCTTGATGTTGAGTGTATTTCTACATGTTTATCTTTTTATATATCATATTTCTATCTAATTTTATTTCTCTATGGAAGTCCCTCACCTCTACTCCTATTAGCCTTGCCACAAGATTCTTTTAACATATAACATAGTTCACCACACTTTTCCCATTGTAAGTGTAACAAGTAATCTTCCTTGGGCTTGGTCAATTTTTTATTTTGATGCATATAAACAAATTGTATAGGCTACATATGTCTAATATTTTTACCACATATTATGTGATACATCCTTTCTTGTCTTCAGAATCTCTTTCCCAAGTTTGTGATTCTCTTTCTCTTCTAACCATAGAGGGTTGTCTCTTGTTCCATCTTTATTTCTAAGGCATAGAGCTTGCTTATTTTTTCTCTTGCATTAAGGTCTAATTAGAAAAAATTCTCTTATAGTGTTATATGCACTAAAATATCCTTTTTCAAGGTAGCATATATGTCCTATTTGTATAGTTTCTTATTCTTATAAGATTTTGAGCCATGTGCAAAGCAAAGTAACATGTTGCAAGATAAATTATTAATTCTCTAACTTTTATTTTCATCCATATGTATTGGTTACTTTGATCTTTCTTTCCTACTTGTGTGATTATTTCCCAATATTACCTTATCAAAACTATTACACCTCCATAACCCTTGCTACTTTAAGTTAACTCATTCCAAACTGACACCTTTTTGTAACCTTCAAAGCTTGCAACCTTACAACCCCCATGTTCATATTTTTCAATGAGGACAATTATGTCTTTCCCCTTAGTTATATGGGACCTAAACCAAGACCTATCCTTGAAAGATAACCACTACAATTCCAACTTACCATTGAGAGGTACTGCTATGGGGCCCACTTTCCTATTTACCATTTGTTATTTTATCATTGATCTAGGCTTTTTCTCTATAGAGCCATTCTTCATTAATTACATTTATTACTGCTGCAACTTTCCC
The DNA here is from genome assembly GCA_007258455.2 of Sequoia sempervirens. NCBI lineage: Eukaryota > Viridiplantae > Streptophyta > Pinopsida > Cupressales > Cupressaceae > Sequoia > Sequoia sempervirens. Next base: position 8,772 of record VDFB02297335.1, on the reverse strand, counting down.
CCATTACTTCCTTATTTTTTCTAATTATCTTGGACCTAGATCTTCATATATGTAGAAATTTTTACCTTTAAGAAACCTTTTGTCCCTTAGAATTATGTTCTTGTCCTTTATTTTTTTCAATGTCACTCTTATATCCCTTTTTCTATCATCTTTTATCATTCTACCAAATCTTCTTTCTTCATGGATATGGCTTATCCAATACAACATTTGTACTATAAATTCTTTATTAACTTGTTAGTGTGCTCACCTTCCCCATGGTCTTTCAACCCTTTTAATATTATATTTTATGCCCTATCATACCATTTTATTTCTTGCCATAGTTGAAGTTTAAGTTTCTTCTCTATGAGATCTCTTTGGTTCTCTACTAGCCCTTTTGCCACTTGATCACATTATTTTTCCTCTTCCAAATTTTCTAGTTAGTTTACCTTTTTTGATCTCGATGCTTGCTATTTATAATTGAAATTCGTGTAAGTGCAAATTATCTCTCTCCTTTGCTTCCTTAGCAATGTTTCCACTATTGGTCTACTTTAATTCCTACTTTATAGATGAGATTTCTTATTCTAGATTATTTTCATATTGGCTTGCAATTTGACTATTTCATCTTTTGAAGTAGCTTATTTTCTTGGATAAGATTTTGATTGGCGGTTATGCTCTCCTGCCATTTGTTATATTTTATTTTCTCTTATATCTCTAATCCTTTGATTCTCTTCTGTAGACCCATTAATTCACCAACATACAAATCTAAAGACCAAATTAACAAAATGAACTATGACTATATTGGTCATGTTTTCCTTTATCCTCCACCTCTAACTCTGTTCCATGTAAAAACTAACCATACATAAGTCATACGAATCTCAATTTTAATAAAATATTCCCTCAATATCAATCTCACTTAGTTTTTTATCCCATTTAAAAAATATTTATCAAGGCCATGTGAATTATTCATTATACAACTCACTATCTCATTTATTTATATTTAGGTCATTTTTCATAGTGTATCAAACTATACATTATTTTATTGAGATTCAATTGCATATTTTTTTGAGTCAACCTTTATCAACCCATATTTTATGAGTAATTATTAACAATAACTCATCTTTCATTAACATGAATGGTGTAGTTAACACTCATTGCCACTAGGTAATACTCAAAGGGATAAAGAATTATAACTTGTGAGGACTTCACCCATCCCTATACTAGTTATAATTGAGCATGTTAGACCATGGCATTTTTGCCAAAATAAAGCCCACTTCACTTGCTATACTATGCCTTCTAACCATTCATTAAAGAGCCCCATAGTTCATTTATTTAGATTTAGGAGGTATTTTATAATGTATCAAAATATCTAATGTTTTATTAGGGTTTAAGTAAATAATTTATCATCGATACTTATAAACTCATAGTTCATGAGTAGTTCACAAGAACTTAATTACTATGAGTATTTTTAGGCACATTATTTTTCCATTTACAAGATGATTCAAGGTAGATTGAAATTCAAATAGATTGTGTATAAACATTGAAATACAAATGCAAAACATAAAAAATGGCAAGTCCTCCAAAGGTCAAATGTTAGCTAGTCTTTATAGATGTTCACTTTTTAATGCACTTGTGTAATTGTATGCTACAAATAATTTTACTTTTTCAAAATTAAAGAATGTTAAGACTATTGCATCTAGTCCATTACATAGAGCATAATTAATGTTGAAGATTTCAATATAAAATACTAATATTTTATTTGATTAAATAATATTAATTTACAACTTATTAAAAAAAAAATGATTAATAAGAAATTTGATAATATAAAAGAATGTAATATAGTTTAAGAATTCCATAATTATACAAAAGTCCACTTTATACTTAAACAACAGTATAGATTCTTTTTTTTCACTAATTATAAAATGTAATAGTATGCAAATTCCTATTAAAATGTCATTCAAACTCAAATTAAAATGGCATGAAAACTCTCATTAAAGTCCCATGTAAATACTAACCATGCACAATTCATACTTGAGTTATACAGTTCTCTCTATGAATAAAATAATATGAGTTATAGAGTTCTCCCTATGAAAAAATTGGTAGTAGATATTTGTAATGTGAGAGTGTGTTTTGCATTGAATGCCATCTCCTACAAGTTCAATCTCTTGATTTATCTATCACCTCCATCATGAGAGATGGGTTCTTGTGAACCACTACTCATGAAACATGGTTCAATGAGTTTGACTCATACAACTACACAGTTGAATCCTAATATCAATATCATAATTTGACATGCTATGGAAAATACCTCCTACTTACCTCTATTCTCATTTGAACAGTATGTGTGCAAATGTTTCAACATGATCAATGGATCTCTCGAATATTTGTATGTAAAGTTGGATAACTATGGATTCTTCATATAGTAGTTATTGACTTTCTTCATTGTTGCAAAATATAAAGTACAATTAATCTTTCAAAATTTCACACCCTAAATAAGAATCATCTTACCTCTAATTTGTCCCCTCACCTCTAGTTTGTTAGAGTTATAACAGTTATTACAAAATTCAGATCTTAAATATTTGAGACTTTATATGAAAGGGTTGTAATTCAATTGATAGAGTTGAATTAGTAAGGTTTATGGTATGTTCTTTAGTCATGTCATTCATCAAGGTTCAAAATTCAGATTGTATGGTATAAGAGATCAGATGAAGATTGTATCCTTGATAACTTTGACTTGACTCTGAGCCAAAAAAATAAAAAATAAAAATTAACACAGCCTCATTCTTCCCTATTAAATACCAAAACAAAGTGATAAATAATATAAAATACTCCATTAAAAAAATTGGAGACTGTAATTTAATTAATCGTTGTATTTACTTTCACAATCAAATAGTAATATAATTATCTTCCAAAAAAATCCACTCTGAGGATCCATTCAATTCCATGACCAGGCTATCTTTTGAGGGCATATTTCTTGGATATATATAACCATAAACAATCGATAAAGTAAAGCTTCAGCACATCCTCATAAACTCAGGTATTCTCTGATTTTAACGGAAGAAATTTATATAAGCAGAATAATATTCTAATCTCAAACCAAACTTCCTCACTAAATATAGTAGAATAAGATCAAAACTACAATCAATTTACATTAAAGCTAATATCACAAAAGGATCAGAACCCCTGTGAGGCAAAATCCATGAAAGCCTCTTGTATCCACTCTTGCTGATCCTCAGAAATAAGAAGCGTGTTGTATTCCCCATAATCTCTGTAATTATACGAATAGCAATGCGATAGAAAAGGGTGGAGCACGTCCACTCTTTGAGTTGTAGAACTTGACGGGTTTTCGAACAAATCACTCCAAAACTCGTTTGAAATGTCGCGATCACCATTTTCTTCTACACAGTGTACCGGGCTTGGGCTTATTCCCAGTTGATCATCTGTGGCATTCACAAGATCTTCATACGAACTAATCCTCTCTCCAACCTCATCCGTTAATCTACTATTTCTCCCAATTTCTGAAGTCCCGTTGATTTCCTCCTGCAGGTTTTTAATCATTTGCAATACCAAATCATCTTCGACATTATCACCTTCAACGTCATCTGTGGAGAACAAGTCCGATAGAAGGCCATCGCGTGAATGGTTTTGCAGATTTTGATCATCTTCATACTCGCCGCTGTAACAGTCAGTGTTGTTCTCCCGTTGATGCTTATGCTTTATCTGAGCTACAGAAGCGGCCATAACTCCAATTTCACAAACTTTTGTTAGACAAAGGAAAAAACAACACAGGCAATGTAGAGTTCAATTCAAGATGAGTATGGGCGAAGGACGAAGGATGAATTGAGATTATATACATTCCATGAATAGATGAAGGTATGTATGGAGAGTACATATGTTGCCGTAATCGGAAGTTTCGGAGCACTGAAACAAATCGTGTAATGTAATCCACAGACATCAAAAGTGATGTGGACCCGAAATAAAATTGTCGCTTCGTTTGAAATGTGGTACTAGATTTCGGCCAACGATACCGGCGGGCTTAATCATTCGCGGGACACATCCCACCGATAGTTATCTTCCTTTATTCATCCGGTGAATATGCGCCGAAAATCGCGTAAGAAATAAATAATAAAAACAAATTGCATGAGTTGAGCGCGACGCCAAACCTCCCTCACTTCACCAACAGTAAAACCCGTGGTGGTAATGTGGGAGGCTTCGGTAAAAATAAAACGGAGGGGTTGCTTTCGAGGTGATTTTTTAGGTAGCGGCTTTAAATCCAGGTTTTATTTCAATACCATAGTTTCACTCCGCATGTCCAGATTTTAAAATTTCTTTAATTGCTTAAAGCAATTCAGTTGGTATGAATTTTCTAGAGTTCGTCAATAAGAATATTGTGTGTTTCTATTTAAGAAGTGATCTTGTGAATTTTATTATTTTTAAATATATTTAATATTACTATATATACATCACTTAAAAATTATGTGATATTTCACTTTGTCACACATTATACGAAAATTTATCGTGACACTTTTGTAAATATTTATTATAATATTTAAATTATATTTAATTTCACAAACAAACAAAAACTATTTACGTCTTGTTTAATTGTTTGTCTTGATTAAACTTTCATTCACTAGGGATTTTATTTATTTATAGTCTAGTTTTTATTCTTCAGTGTAGGATTTTATATGATAGTAGATGCTATTTTTAAATAACCCAATCTATTGATTTATTCATCCAACTTTGATATGTATGGATTTTGCATTCATTACAAATCAAAATTACTAAAATCTCACATTCATTGCAAATCAGGACCTTGTCAAATTATCTTGTTACTTGTTAATATTTTATTAAAAATAAACATCAGTTTGAGGACTTTCAATTCAAAAGAAAACACAAATTTGAGGTCTTCCAACTCCCACATATATAACATTCATATAAGGATCAAAACTTATAAAAAATAATATAAACATTTCCAAAACTAATTCAAAATTCAAAACATGTTTCGACATCTATTACATCCATATAAAGTCAATTAAATTTTTTCTTTTTACGACCCTACATGTTTACATTATTCATATCACCATTTACAAAGGTCATAAATGCTTCACGAGAAAATGTTGCAACTAGATCAACCAATTTGTTTGTTAGCATATTTTTCCATTCTCAACAAAAACATCATTGCATGAATCATCTTCATCTTGCACAACGTCTTATGTCATATTATGCAATATGCAACAACAAAGAATGGGTTTTGGGAGTACTTCCAAATTTGGATTCCACATTTTTAACTCTAAAATTTGCCACATTTTATTTACCCTTCCAAATTCATGCTCTACCACAATACTTGATGGAAAGTTAAAATTGAATTCCCCCTAACTAGTTGTTAGACCTCCATTGAATGATGCAATTAACCATGTCAACAATGGATATCCACCATCACTAATAATGTACTCTCTCATATTTAATGAGTTGATTGACACTGGATGACCATTTAATATTTGACCACCTTCACACCTTCTATGGAAACATAAATGTTGAAAACATCTAAAATCATTTACATAACCAAGCTACCCTATAAAAAAGTTCATGAAATACATATATTATAAACAATTCCTTGTAATGAGATACTATACTTATGATCATGATAATGCCAATCAGAAGAAAAATCATTAGGTCTCAAAGGTAAAATTAATGTGAGTTACATCTACAACTTCACAACAATTTAGAAATCCTCATCTTAGATGAAATTCTTTACATGATCAATTGTCATCTAGTTACTAGGCCATTGGATATGGCTTCACAATTGAATACAAAATGTATTAATGAACTTATATACAAATCTTACCATAGTTACTTTCCACAACCAAATAGTTCACTACTACTAAGCATTGTCATCCCAGATGGCAATCATAAAATTGCAATGCCAAGATGTTTCTCAATTGGAAGGACCCTACTTTTTATAGTTGGAGAAAATGAATATGGTATTTGACCTTGTTTTGGGTCATCATTTATATTTTGACAAAGTTTTTTAAATAATGCATATGTTACAAAAAATGGTGATAATTAATATTATAATATATATTCCCAATACATCCTAAGTGCCTATAAACACTTTCCAAGGATGTTGGAACCATGACATAGGATTTACAAGGTGGATGGTGCCTTAATCCTAACATAGAAACAACTAACCACAAATCATGGTCTACTAGAATATCTTCCATCTTGATCTTCCACAACTAAAAGTTCCCTCAGTTAAATTTCTCCATTTCAATTCTAGTAGATGTGCTTACCATCTCCTTCCTAAAACAACGTTAACAATAGTTTCTACATTAGTCTCCCGCTCAAATGATATCAATAAAAAGAACTGAAATAAAGTAAAAATGTATGTCCCATGTGATTGGTGATTTTTTTATGGTAATTATCTTCAAACATAATGATTATGATGAATTTTTTAATTTTTTGGATAGTGGTTCATGTTATATGATTGATTGAAATTGGTGGTCTACACTATCTAATGAGTTTGTAGTCTTAGAAGACTTACTCACTTGGTGTGCTTGAGCATGTTCTCCAATTCTCTTTAGATGTTGTATTCTCTGATGTTGTGTAGCTCTTTGCTCCACCAATTGTGGATAGCATTATTCACATACTGCATCTAAATGTGCCTCCTATGTTTGATTCATTATTATGGTTCTTCTTGAATCCCATAATTATTGTAAAGATTGAAATTATTATTTTTGTGTCCTAATGAGTAGTTAGTCACCAAAATTTTCCTCCTCATTATTTTGTGGACATAGGTGATGCTTGATTTATTGCTAAGTTGTTGACATTTTTATTCTTTATTCTTTGAATTGATAAGTATTCCCCCTTTTGGGCATTCCTTTATTATTGTAGTGGCTATACAATTGTGTTTTGAATTTCCAATCTTATTTTGTGTAAGTGTTGTTCTCTATCATGTTTCTAATGAAACTTTATTACAATGTATAAAGGAGTAGGTGTGGAGAATTTATGAGTGCGTCAAATTTTTGTTAATTAGAGTTGAAGTTTGAAATTCTTTTATCTTTGTGAAATATAAGTGAATGATTTGTCGTATTTGAAAATGGTAAAATTCTTTATATGAATATAGATCTTGTGCATTTGAGTAGCATGAAAATTGGTGTGAATTATTGGTTTTTCCTTTGAGTGATGTTTTTTTGAATCTCTATGCAGTAGATTTTGCAAATCTTTTATCTTTATGAGTTCAAAAATGTGTCGAGCTAAATTCCATTCTTAAATCGTGCTTACCTTTGTTTTCTAGTATATGGTTGGTTTTGATTTATTCGATCAACTATGCTTGTTCTTGCTAGTTTTATCTTGTTTTCCATTGATCATGTGACCAAATTTCTAGTTCGCTCAAATTAGTTGAGTGTTTGTTAGGTGTTTTAGACACCAAGGGCCATGCCATTTAGAAGCATGAAGGAAGAAATCATGTCATTTTGGATACAATTTTTATAACTACAGTTATGTTTAACATAGTTTTAGGTATTATGATGCATTAGTAGATACCTTGGAACTTATTATCTATATCTATTAAATATTATAATTATATATATTCCTTGTTACATGTTTCTATTTGAGGTTAGTCTTGTGGTTGTAGGAGTTAGATCCTTAGTATTTTAGAGGTGCTCATAACATAGTGTTGGAGGGGATGCAATTCTTGTATAGATAATTTACCATCCTATGTATTCTCTTTTCAGAATACTTAGTGTTGAGCCTTGTAAAGGTTCTCTGTTATCTTTTCGATTATGGTTTTATGATCTTGTTGGGTTGTTTAATCCTAAGGTGTGTTATAGTTGAGCATGTGTGGTTTAATTTTTTTTCTCTTATGGTTTGTGTTTAGTTGACTCCTTGGATGTTTCCTTATGAGTTTTGGGGTTGCTAAGCCTCATTTGTTGAGAGTGCTTCTGATTTTGTTAGGTTGTTGCTTATATTAAATTGGCCTCTAAGAACCCCTAATTTTCCCCTATTTTTATGTTAAGAAGTTGGTGTGTTAAGGAAATCCTCACTTTTATAGAATGGTGCATAAGAGAGAACCTCATAATGTGTCCATGGTTGGAAGTGAGGAAGGATCTTTGTGAGCATGGTGGTGATGTACTGTTTCTTCTAGCCTTGTGGGATGTTTTTTCCTAGCTTTTGAGTTATAGCCTTGAAGGTTATGGTCTTGGTCTTAGGAGAGACCATAGGAAGTGCAACCTTGTGCTTGTTAATCTTGTGTATTTTTAAGTTTTGTAGTACTATATTTCTCCACTTGGCTAAGTTAGTGGTTAGATGGAGATTCCTAACCATTATGGTAGTCCTAGAGTAGGCTTTGTTTGATTATTGTTAGTCATACCATGTAGTTGGCCCTTTCCCTTGGTTTACAAGTAGAAGGTTATTTTTCCACCTAGCTACATAGGTTCTAGTTATTCCCTAATGTTGGTTAATTCAAAGATGTCACACTAGGACTTTCTTGTTGTATATTTTAATCGTATTGTAATTGAACCATAGATTTTTGGGTATGGGATTTATAGGCTACTCTTGCACTCTTAGGATGTTTCACTTAAGAGGAGAGAGATAAACCCCACACAAAACCTATGTGGTTCACTCAAATTAGAAAATGTATGATATAATTAAGGCTAAATGAGATGATCTAAATGAAACTAAGTAATGTAATTGAATGATTATGAATGCAAAACCTAAGAAATATGTAATGTTTGAAAACACAATGTGATGTGCAAGCATGAATTAAAAGATGAACAAATGCAAAACAAAAGTGAAGAA
>VDFB02297334.1:0-26798 GCA_007258455.2 Sequoia sempervirens | reverse complement strand
TCGTTTTCCATTGATCATGTGACCAAATTTCTAGTTAGCTCAAATTAATTGAGTGTTTGTTAGGTGTTTTAGACACCAAGGGACATGCCTTTTAGAAGCATGAAGGAAGAAATCATGTCATTTTGGATATAGTTTGTATAACTACACTTATGTTTAACATAGTTTAAGGTATTATGATGCATTAGTAAATACCTTGGAACTTATTATCTGTATCTATTAAATATTATAATTATATATATTCTTTGTTACATGTTTCTATTTGAAGTTAGTCTTGTGGTCGTAGGAGTTAGATCCTTAGTATTTTAGAGGTGCTCATAACATAGTGTTGGAGGGGATGCAATTCTTGTATAGATAATTTACCATCCTATGTATTCTCTTTTCAGAATACTTAGTGTTGAGCCTTGTAAAGGTTCTCTGTTATCTTTTCGATTATGGTTTTATGATCTTGTTGGGTTGTTTAATCCTAAGGTGTGTTATAGTTGAGCATGTGTGGTTTAATTTTTTTTCTCTTATGGTTTGTGTTTAGTTGTCTCCTTGGATGTTTCCTTATGAGTTTTGGGGTTGCTAAGCCTCATTTGTTGAGAGTGCTTCTGATTTTGTTAGGTTGTTGCTTATATTAAATTGGCCTCTAAGAACCCCTAATTTTACCCTATTTTTATGTTAAGAAGTTGGTGTGTTAAGGAAATCCTCACTTTTATAGAATGGTGCATAAGAGAGAACCTCATAATGTGTCCATGGTTGGAAGTGAGGAAGGATCTTTGTGAGCATGGTGGTGATGTACTGTTTCTTCTAGCCTTGTGGGATGTTTTTTCCTAGCTTTTGAGTTATAGCCTTGAAGGTTATGGTCTTGGTCTTAGGAGAGACCATAGGAAGTGCAACCTTGTGCTTGTTAATCTTGTGTATTTTTAAGTTTTGTAGTACTATATTTCTCCACTTGGCTAAGTTAGTGGTTAGATGGAGATTCCTAACCATTATGGTAGTCCTAGAGTAGGCTTTGTTTGATTATTGTTAGTCATACCATGTAGTTGGCCCTTTCCCTTGGTTTACAAGTAGAAGGTTATTTTTCCACCTAGCTACATAGGTTCTAGTTATTCCCTAATGTTGGTTAATTCAAAGATGTCACACTAGGACTTTCTTGTTGTATATTTTAATCGTATTGTAATTGAACCATAGATTTTTGGGTATGGGATTTATAGGCTACTCTTGCACTCTTAGGATGTTTCACTTAAGAGGAGAGAGATAAACCCCACACAAAACCTATGTGGTTCACTCAAATTAGAAAATGTATGATATAATTAAGGCTAAATGAGATGATCTAAATGAAACTAAGTAATGTAATTGAATGATTATGAATGCAAAACCTAAGAAATATGTAATGTTTGAAAACACAATGTGATGTGCAAGCATGAATTAAAAGATGAACAAATGCAAAACAAAAGTGAAGAAGGTTGAATTAGAGTGTACCTAGGCAAAGAATGAAGAATCTGGAGTGTCCTGAATGCTGACAAAAATCACTGAAAATCACCAATGGGACTCATTCATCACTAATGGCGAATCAGTCTTGCTTCTGGTTAAAACTTCTAAAAATAGGTTTCTCAGTGTCGAGATCCAAAATCTGACAAAATATAGCTTTCCACTGTTAAGATGGGACTCATTTGCCACTAATGGTGAATCAATCCTCTCCCAAATTTTGGTGAATCACTAGATCTGAGATTGCCTGCTTGTTGGGTTGACGAAGTAAAATATGCAAAAAATGGCTTGTAGGTTGTCTCCAAGCTTGAAATAGGGTTGATTTGACTTGAAACACTTTGTTGAATTCTTGTCCACCTTTCACCACCTAAATGCTTGAAAATTTTGCATACACAAGTCTACAAACACACATGCAAAAGGGGAAAAATGGTTAAGGGTTAGGTTATAGGAATTTGCCTTGGTCAAATCCCACTTTGGTAATCAAACCCTTAATGAAGAAATGGAATGAAATGAACAAGGAAAGATGAATAAAAAACATGCAAATTCCCTAAACTCACCATAACCTTGTTGAAGAATTTTGAAGATATGTCAATGGCTACTCCAAGATACTTGATTGATGCTTGATTGAATGATGCAAAGTGCTCAAATGCAAATTGATGTTTAGTGAATGCAAGTGAATGAAGAGATTGTTGGGAGATGTAAAATGTGGAGAAAAACACATATTTATACACACTTGTGCCTTAGTAACTTGATGATACCTCATCACAGGCTGACATAAGGTAATTTTGAATAAAAACCCGAAAGAAAATTTGAAATATTTTGAATTTTGAGCCAAGAGGGACTCATTTTCCACCCATGGCGAATGGATCCCACCTTGGACTTGAAAGTGGGTGTCGGGAATTAAGTAACATTTAATGTTGTTTGTTAGGTTTACATTCAAAAACACACTTAATTAAGCCTTATGAGTGCATAAAGGGGTCAAATAAAGCATAAGAAAGGTGTAAATGATGAAATTAAGCCTAGAAAAGCATGAAATATTGTTACCAGACTTTACAACACTTCAAAATAGGACTTGATAAGTGATGAAAAGGTGATTTTTAGGTGAATTGTAATGAATAAAGTCTGGAAAAGTGTAGAAATGTTTTACAACAGTTCACAACACCTTCACAAGATACCATAATTTGAATTTTTAGGACCTAATGTGAATGTAGAAGTCACATTACAACATTAAATCAAAGCAAAATAGATCAAGCATCATGAAGAAAGACCTAAAAGGACATGAAAATTTCAAGGGGTCATTTTTCTACGGCACATTAAGCCCCCACTTTAGTGAGAGGATGAACTTGCTTCAAACTCACACTAAAGTAGCCATGCACATCAAGAAGGATGCAAATGCACTTATGTTAGCAAGATGGAATGACAATGATCAAGAGGGATGATCAAGCCCCTAGGATGAAGATCCCATGGTAAACTAAACATAAGAACAAAGGAATACAAGTGAAAGAGAAGGAAAAGTCAGATGAAGCTTCAATCATCTATCCAACTAGTTGTGGATTATATCTAAGTTGTTTGTGAGAAAAAGAGAATGGATACTCACTCTAGGGCGACATAACTCATGGTGGTCTACCGGGTGAGAAGACCCAAAAAGGTAAGATACATACGCTAGTTGGTATGCACTCACAAACACATAGGTGGATATGGGGAAAGTTGTGCCATTGAATGGGCTTCCTGCTCAACCATATCAAAGTTATACCTCTTGATAACTCTAACAAGGTGCCACAAAGGAAAATGTCAGTTCATGCTTCATGAGACAAGCAAAGCTTTATGCTTAGAAATCATGAACAAAGAGGAAGGTACCACAGGCATGCAAGCTGCGTTATGCAAGGTGGTAAAGATGTAGAATGTAAAAATGTAAAATGTGTAAAATGGAGAAGATGCTCAAAGGAGTCTTGTTAAGTTCATGCAAGGTATATCAATTAGGGAACATTGTGTCTAATGTCTCCAAGCGAGGACCAATCAAAGAATAGTATACTCACAACTTAGGGGATGTAGTGCATCACATCAAACCACTAAGAGGAATGTAATATGCTTTAAGATAGATCACACTTATGAAGGACATCAAACCCAATATCATCCACAAAGTGACAAATCCACCGTATGAAGTGACAAGGCTGCACTAAGAACCAAAAATGAAAATGAAATGATGCCAATGTATGCCCCCCACTTTAAAGGAATTTCTACACACCGTTTTGTGAGAAATTACTTTAAAGTAGCAAAAGAAAAATGCAAAGAGAAAACAAGACATGAGAGCGAACTCAGAAATCCCCTATGCCAAGTCATATGTTTCAAAGTTAGGCTACATCATGTAAATGGAAAAGAAAACAAAAGAAAGGGAGTTTCCCCCTAGAAAGGAACAGACCAAACACATAAGGGATCTATGGAATTTGGGTCAGTATGTTTTTTGCTGTAATGTTTTTATTAAAGAGCTCAAAACTATCATCATTCCCCAAAGCACATAGAATTGGAAGAATGACATAAAGAGAGCGAAAACAAAAGAAAAAATAAAGTTCATTTTGGGTCAACATGGAAGAGACATTGTAGTCTCAATGCTTTGCATCGCTGCCAAAAGGAAAAAAAAAAGCGAAATGAAAACGAAAAGGTGAAAGAAAAAGGAAATGATGTTGGGTCAACATGAAGGAGAAATTTCGATCTCGATTCCTTGCGTCATCCCCAAAAGGAGAACACAAAACAAAAAGAAAAAGGGACCTTCTAGGTCAACATGGAAGAGACATAGAGCGTCTCTACACTTTGCGTCATCCCCAAAAGGAGAAAACAAAAAAAAGGACCTTTTGGGTCAACATGGAAGAGACATAAGGCGCCTCAATGCTTTGCTTCATCCCCAAAAGGAGAACATAAAGCAAAAGTGAAAAGATAATGCAAAATGTACAACATATAGCAGAATAGGGGTACAAATAGAGGAAGTGCACAAAGAGAGAGAACATAAAACACACATTCGGGGGAACACAATACTCACATAAAATGATACCAAAGAAAAAGAAAAAGGAAAACATAAAAAGGATAGTAAGGTGAATGCAAGTCAACCATCCAAGAAGCCATCCGCCTCCCAATCATGCTCAGTGTATTGCAAGGGCGGTTTACTGTCCAAAGGAAGAATTGCAAGTGCCGAACTAGGAGATGTACTAGGTTCTTCACTTGGTATAGAAGGTTTATCATTTAAGCTCATGGTAGATGAAAATAAAGAGTTTAGATCATTATGCACTTATTCATCTATTTTTGTGATCTCCTCCTCATCATCATCAAGATTGATTATGATAGGAGGACAAAGGGTTATTTCCAAGGAAGGATGTATCAAAAATTGTGGTTGTTGGATCGGTTCATTTTGTTGTGAGGGTTGGACTATATTATCTTGTGGTGGGTCAGGAGGAAGAGGGTGCTCATCTATTGCTTCTGTCAAAGGTGGAGGTTGGTTTTTTTTGTTTTCTTCCATTTGAGATTGACGAACAAGGAGACGACGAAAACACCTACGTTCCTTAGCATTGCGGTTTCATTTTATTTTATTTTGAAGTTGTTGAGGTGTAAGAGCGGATTGATCCATCATAGGTTCCTTTTCTTCTGGAGGGGGAAGAACAAAAGAAACTGACAAAGATGAGTAAATCACTTTCTCTTTAGCTTTATACACTTGTTTAATGCGAGGAGGCATGATGGGATTTGTTTCATTGTCTCTTGGTCATTTAAATGAGAAAGGGGAAGTGTTTATGGGGTGGTGTTATTTGTTTAGTTTCAGACTCAAGCTGAAGCATGGTCTCATCTAGGACTAGAAGAAGCGGTAGTGGATGGGGACATGTTATGAAGAGACAATTCGGCTATGCATTTGGCTTTGAACTTTTGATAGGCTATGAAAAATAAATCCTTATGGGGGGTGATGGGCTCCATACGTTCAGGCCAAAAGGCTTCTAAGGAAAATTACCTTTAGAAGATAATGGATTAAAGCCACTATGGTGTACGGTAAATATCTCATTGCCATGTGGAAACTTCAAACATTTGTGAACAACTAAGGGGACCATTTCATTGAATGAAGCCAAGGGTGACCTAGCCACAGATGAAATTGATCCAATTGTGGAATGATAGAAAATGTTACATCCAAAGTTTTAGGTCTACTTGTAATGGGAGTAGAATCGATCTGATCATAGGGCACACAAAAATAGTATGTGTTTTAATCCATGCATTTGGTTTATTATAGTCATCTTGATACAACTCATGTAATAATAAAAAACTCTTCTGTGATCACATTGTCACAACAGGCGAGATCTATTAATATCCCATTGGTGGGCTTATCATAGATTCTACTGGCTATGTAAAGAGGACCATCAGGAAGCTTTTTAAGTATATCATTAGAAGAAAAAGTGATATCAAGAGATTTTTTGGTTGGGCCCTTATGAGGGACAACGTCTATCATACCCACAAGTTCATCCATAGGATTAACTTGCGTAACATTTGGAGTTATATCAGGTTGTTCATTATTTGAATTAATGTTCATCGCATGAGTGTTTGAAGGTTCACTGGCCTTGACAAATGAAATATTGTGCTTAGGAATGGGGTTGGTAAAGATTTATAAATCCTGGTTAGGGGGTGCGACAGACTTATTGCCTTGATCATTGACACCCGCAATGGACAAACGACCCAAATCAATGAGGTCTTGAACTAAGTGTTTTAGACGCTTACATTTTTTGGTGTCATGGCCATTTTGGCAATGAAAATGACAATTAACATTTGGTTTAAAGGTGGGTGGTAAAGGATTGGTGGTATCAAGTGGTTTGATGGTAGGTAAAGTGATCATTTGTTGCTGGAGCAATTGGTTCATTGTGTTATGGAGGGTATCGGGTAAGGGAGTAAATTGTCTCTTCGGGTCCCCATAGGTAAAGGGTGTCACTGCTTTAACAATTGCCACTTGACTTGGAACAAGGTTGAGTTGGTTGAGGAGAAGGTTGATTGAACTGTAAAAAGCCTCTATTTAGTTTTCTAATTTTTTGCGCGTTGTTTTG
The DNA here is from genome assembly GCA_007258455.2 of Sequoia sempervirens. NCBI lineage: Eukaryota > Viridiplantae > Streptophyta > Pinopsida > Cupressales > Cupressaceae > Sequoia > Sequoia sempervirens. The sequence goes on along the minus strand of VDFB02297334.1, from coordinate 20,265 downwards.
GTTGTTTTGCTTAGACTTCTTAGCTTGGTTAGAAGTGGAATTTGAATCACGACTAGAAACTGAGTTGTGATAGTCACAAAGGGTCATGCATAAATGCATGAATGAAGGAATTTTCATCATAGTTAACTTATCCTGAAGGTGAGTGTGCAAGTTTTTGATAAACATCTTTTGCAGATGTGAATCAAGAATCTTGACATCAATTTGAGCATACAATGACTGATATCGTGAAATGAAATCAGTTACTTTTTCATCTGCATTTTTTTTACATCGCATTAAATCAACCATTGTCTTTTTAGGAGTCATTTGGACTTGGAAATGACTAAGGAAGGCATCCACAAGTTCATTGAACGAGCGGATTGAATGATTGGGTAAGTTTGAAAACCACTCTAATGCAGTGTCTTTCAAGGTCCTAGGAAAAAGTTTGGCTAACATCTTATCATTGAGGACAATCACTGCATAAGGCTATATAAGCATTGAAATGATTAGTGGGGTCTCCTTTACCTCCGTATTTCTTAAACCTAGGCATTTCAATTCCTTGTGGCATCTGTGTGCGTAAGATCTCTAAGGATAATGGGCTACTATGAACATGATATGTGGGTGGAGAATTTTGACTTTGGCTAATGGTGGAGATTTGTTGTTGCATGGATGAAACTATGTTAAAGAGTTGTGTAATGATGGGATTGGTGTAAGTGGTATGAGGTGGAAGGGAAAATGGTGATGGAGTGTATGTAATGTTAGGGGAAGTGAAAGGGACACTAAGAGGGGTGAAGGTGGAAGAAGGAATATGTGATGCCACAAAAGAACTAGGAATGCTAGTTGGAATAGCGAAAGGAGTCACATGACTAACCTGTTGCATATTTGTTGTAACTAGAGGAGTGGTATAAGTTGGTATGGATGCTATGGTTGAAGGAGGAGGATTGTTAGGTCCTCCTTGGCTTGCAACTATGTTTGTTGATTGGGATGTGGACGGAGCATGTTTATTGTATATCTCAACTATTCTTTTCATAAATTTTAAACCATCATCACTTTCAATCAAATGATGAAGACCTTTTCTATTGCAGGTATGGCAGTGGTGGAAATGTTTTCAAGATATAAATCTTGTTGTAAATGTGAAAAATCCTCATGAATACTAATCACTTCCTGCAGAATGGAACTAGTTTGTGTGTCAACATGCATTGGATGGAAAGGTGAAGGCATAGTAGTGGTAGTATCCATGCCTAATGCACCATTTTCCATACTAGGAGTAGGATCTCTTGAGATCCCAAGGTCCACAATGAAAGTGCTATTGTGGGAAGCCATGAGTCTAGAACTTCATCTCACTAAAGTATTATCAATGGGGCACCAAACACTCATACAAACACCACAAAAGATTGGGTGAATGCAAATGCAATGTAATCTAGGAGTGAAAAATGCAAATAACAAAAGTTTTGTAAATTGAAATAGAGAAATAACAACAACAAAGAACAAAAATGCAGTAATTACCTAGAAAAATGCCTGAAAATGCAGTATGAAATGTGCAGGTGGACTGATTCGCCCAGGGTGGTGAATGAGTCCAACTATGGGGATTTTTTGTGCTTTTCAGAAAATTAAAATTGATTTTAATGCTTTTTAGATGCAAAATAAGGATGCAAATGCAAATTTTTTAGTTTTTCAATGATATGATATGCAAAAATGAAGTCTAAATGAGTCTTTCACTAATGCAATTTTATAAACCCTAGGATACAAAAATAAAACAAAACCTAAATGAATGTTGATGCAAATGAAACCTAGGATGCAAGATACAATTGAAATCAGAAAGATAAAGTGCTCAATATGCAAGTTCACCAAAATGAACCATAGATTTTTGGGTATGGGATTTATAGGCTACTCTTTCAGTCTCAGGATGTTTCACCTAAAAGGAGGGAGATAAACCCCACACAAAACCTATGTGGTTCACTTAAATTAGAAAATGTATGTTGTAATTAAGGCTAAATGAGATGATATAAATGTAATTGATTGATTATGAATGCAAAACCTAAGAAATATGTAATGTTTGAAAACACAATGTGATGTGCAAGCATGAATTAAAAGATGAACAAATGTAGAACAAAAGTGAAGAAGGTTGAATCAGAGTGCACCTGGGAAAATAATGAAGAATTTGGAGTGTCCTGAATGCTGACAAAAATCACTAAAAAATCACTAGTGGGACTCATTAGCCACTGATGGCGAATCAATCATGCTTCTGATGAAAAGTTCTGAAAATAGGTTTATGAGTGTCAGGATCTGGAATATAACAAAATATAACTTTCCATCATTTAGGTAGGACTCATTAACCACTAATGGTGAATTAGTCCTCTCCCAAAATTCTATGAAATCATGGAACAATTCTGTAGCACCAGTAAAATCTGTAGAAAATGACCTATAGGTTGTCTCCAAGCTTGAAATAGGGTTGATTTGATTTGAAACACTTTGTTGAATTCTTGTCCACCTTTCAACACCTAAATGATTGGTAAATTTGCATACACAAGTCTGCAAACACACATGCAAAAGGGGAAAAATGGTGAAGGGTTAGGTTATAAGGATTTTCCTTGGTCAAATCCCACTTTGGTAATCAAACCCTTAATGAACAAATGGAATGAAATGAACAAGGAAAGATGAATAAACAACATGCAAATGTCCTAAACTCACCACAACCTTGTTGAAGAATTCTAAAGATATGTCAATGGCTGCTCTAAGATACTTGATTGATGCTCGATTGAATGATGCAAAGTGCTCAAATGCCAATTGATGTTTAGTGAATGCAAGTGAATGAAGAGATTGTTGGGAGATGTAAAATGAGGAGAAAAAAAAATATTTATACACACTTGTGCCTTAGTAACCCAATGATACCTCATCACAGGCTGGCATAAGGTAAATTTGAATAAAAACCCGAAAGAAAATTTGAAATATTTCTAATTTTGAGCCAACAGGGATTCATTTTCCACCCATGGCGAATGGGTCCCACCTTGGACTTGAAAGTGGGTATTGGGAATTAAGCCACATTTAATGTTGTTTGTTGGGTTTACATTGAAAAACACACTTAATTAAGCCTTATGAGTGCATAAAGGGGTCAAATAAAGCATAAGAAAGGTGTAAATAGTGAAATTAAGCGTAGAAAAGCGTGAAATCCTATTACAAGACTTTACAACACTTCAAAATAGGACTTGGTAAGTGATGAAAAGGTGATTTTTAGGCGAATTGTAATGAATAGAGTTTGGAAAAGTGTAGAAATGTTTTACAAAACTTGTAACGCCCCATCGTGCGAACCCCAAAAGACATCAACACAATAATTACTGTACAAATTTTTTTAAAAGTATTCCAAACATACATGTGATGCACATTAAATCAAAATTCATATAACTTAATTAAACAAATTCACTTACACTTACGTCCCATGGGGTACACGAGGAGACATTATGAACTTAATTCCATACTATAGCAATAAAGAATGAAAGCCAAAGATATAATCCATGACAAAGTAAACATTAACAAATGTAACACATACATGATAAATCATTGATAAGAAACCATCTGTGTAAGTAAATACAACATAACGAATAGCAACTGCCATGGACCAATATCCACACAAGGTTTATCAAGATGAAATTCTACATTACATCACATTACAATGTTCAAGAGTAATAATGATACAACAGTGTTCCCCAACAAGAACAAGATAACATGAAACAACTGAACAGATGAATACAAAGTATCATTACTAGCTCAAAGATAGATACAACTCTGGAGTCGCTGCAACTGACACCAATTTGAACCTCTTGATCCTTGACTGGGGACCTAATGGGGTGCTTAGCACGTTCCACCCGACCACGTGGGTTCGAAGACCCACCCCCCGTGCTAGGAGCTGACAAGAAAGAAACCTCAACCAAGAACATTCAAATAGAGAACCACAAGACTCAACATCATACAAGAGCAACATGAAACCCAAGGATAGTCACAACATCAATAAATCATGACCAGAAAACATTACATCCATAAATACCAAGTAATAAAATCAAAAGACCGCTTCCAGAGGATTTCAACAAAACAACTCAAAAGGGAATTCTAGAGGAGAGTGTCATCGCATGGCCTTACATGGATTATCCAGAAATCTTGACTCAAGGTGCCACGTCCATCTATACATGGATTATCCTGACAAGCTATCACTAGGTGCCGCCTCCACCTATGCTTATCCATACAGCCTATCTCAAGGCGCCGCTCCATAGGGTGACTCATGCGGAACCGTTGACCTCTCGTGAAGACGAGGCAACGATCATGCCAACCACGACCTTCTCATCCCACCTTTAGCCTATGATAGCTCTAACAGGTAGACGAGGCATCCATAATAATCTTGATTAATATTTTACTACCCACCCCCTAATTAATTACTTAGGTTATCATTGATTAATCTAACTCTACGTGGGTTATCCTGACAGCCCCTTTGTGCGTCGACCCCCACATAGAGCCACTCTCTCTAGAACCCAAAACATAAAATCCAACACCAAAATCCAAGGCATCAAGGGGTTGCACCAAAATAGGAAAAGTTCAACATCGCAAAACCGGGATACACGCAAGGAATTTACCATCTCACCTATAGCCATAACATAGTCGCCCATAAAACCAAGTACAACCCATTCATAAATTTAAAATCACAATTGCAATCATAATCTTGGCAAGAACCAAATCAACAAAGAATCAATATGAAACAATATTTTTCCAGCCTCTGAAAGCCTATTGACCAAATAACCTCAAGTCCTCATTGAGGGTTCCCGCAGAAGCAATTATCAAGGTTCATCAATGAAGTATAAACTCAAAAGAGAAAGAAAATCAAATTCAATGAAGAAACACAAACATTATAAATCAAATTCAATGAAGAAACACAAACATAATAAATGAACTTAACAACAACTAAAAGAAAGCATGGGAGCGGGAACAGGAGCGAGCGAGCGGGAAAAGTCTGGTTTTGAATCTTCGAACAGTGTAGCGGGCAGGGGTTTGGGGGAATCTCAAGTGAATGCAGAGATTTCTTCGAGTCCTAAGAAAGGTAAGTCAGGCTCTATTGAAAAGGACATTCGTGAAAAGGTCCAGGTGGACCCAGGTGGAAGGGATGGGATTTCATCCCCGATTGGGAATTGTGATGATAAATCCAAGGATGCCGTGGACCTGTCGAAAAAAGGGGATGAAAAGGGTAAAACATGGTCTTCATTGTTTGGTGTTAAGCCAAATGACAAATCATCTTTTCCCCCTGTGCGCATTCTTTCTGACCCGGGGTCAGGAAAGTTTTCTATTTCTGTGTCGGATGAAATCATTGACCATAACATTGCAAAGATGGAGAATGTACTAGTCGGAAAGTTTTTGGGTCCTAGACCTAATATTGAAGTTGTAAGGGAGTTTGTTAAGAATAAATGGAAAACCAGTGGACTAGTTTCAGTGGCGGCGCTTTCTAAAGGATTTTTTTCCTTTCAGTTCACTTGCAAAGAGGATTCCAGGGCTGTCAGGAGTGGTGGCCCTTGGGTTATCGGAAAGTCTTCCTTGGCCCTGAAGAAGTGGTCTTCTAGGGTTGATCTGTTTGATTCCATTTTTGAAATGGTGCCAGTTTGGGTTAGATTGCTTGGTCTTCCTTTGAAGTATTGGAATACAGATATATTTAATGGGATTGCTAGCTCCTTTGGAGAACTCCTGTCCATTGATACAATGACTGTGGCCAAAAAGAGATTGGTCTTTGCTAGAATCTGTGTGGGGGTTTCTCTAAATGCTGATCTCCCTTCTTCGATTGACATCCAATCCAAGTTGGGAGTTTGGAAGCAAGCTATTGAATTCGAAACTACACCCTTTGTTTGCTTTAAATGCTGAAAGTCTGGGCACTGGGCAAAAAAGTGCCCGCTAAACAATAAAAGTGAAAAGGAGAAAGTTGCTAACCCTAAGACTATTTGGAGAAAAAAATCTAAGGAGAGGCAAATTTCTACCCCTGGTGCGAAGGAGAATCTTGAAAGACACATTTCTGCTCCTGATCTGAAGGAAAACCATAGATGTATGCATAAGGATGCTTGCCCTGGTATAGAATGTACTAGCTCTTCAGATCCTAAGGATCCTAAATCCATGATCTCTCCACATGTGGATAGTAAGGAAGAAATTTACTCTGTGGAGGGAGCACGAGATATTCAGAAGAAGGCTGAAATAAGCTGTGATGAAACGGGTTTTGTCTCGCCTTCACCTTTGGTGTTGGCTGGTAGTATGAATGTGCCTAGTCTTGAGGAAATACCCATTAAGGGTTTGTCCTTGGAGATAGGAATACCTTTCCCTTCTAAAATTCCTACTGATAGCCTTCGTTCAAAAGGGGAACAGAAACTAGAGAACGCCACTCTGGAAGTTGTGAGGGATACTTTTGATTCCCAAAGCATGAAAATGAAAACACCTAATGTTAATTTTCCAGAAGCCAAGAAAGGCTTAATGGATACCCTTCCTTGGGATTAGAGGCTTTTCTCTAAGAAGGATTGGGAATCAGGAAGAGAGTTGGAAAGCCAAGATGAGACTGAATGGGAGGAGGTTATTTCTCATTCAAGGTCAAAGAAGGAAAGAGAAAAGAGGATGGAAACCTCAAGTGGAATGATTACAAGAACCAGGGGCAAGGCGGACTGTGGGAATAATAAGCTAAGCTAGGGTAGAAGATCAGAAAAATGGCAAAGGGAACATGGCAGCCTTCAAGATATTGCGGATGGGATCCAAATGACCATCCTGGAGATACTTCAATCCCCAGGTAAAAAAATGAAAATCATGTCTTGGAATATAAGAGGGCTAAATAGCCATCATAAAAAGGATGTTTTGCAAAATTTTGTTAGGGACCACAAACCTGATATTCTTCTTGTTCAAGAAACAAAAATGCCTAAAGATAAAGTAGAATGCTTTAGAATTTTTCAGAATTGTGGGGCTCGTGGAAATAGTTCTGTTGGTGCTTCGGGGGGAATTGCTACTTTTTGGAACAAGCTGTTTATTAGAGGTGAACCCTTAATGGAGAATGATAATCTTGTGGCCACTAGATTTACCCACATAAGAGATAATTTTTGCTGGATTCAATCCAATATATATGCCTCGAATTGTAAGAATGCTAGAAATTCCTTTTGGTGTGAGTTGTCTGCTTTTCGAAAGTGTTTTGCTAATGAGCATTGGGTGGTCATGGGAGACTTCAATACTCCTCTCCTGAATGATGAAAAATTTGGGGGTTCTCAAATTAACTGGGATAGCAAATCAGGCCTCTCTGACTTCATTAACAGTAATGCCCTGATAGACCTTGACCTACAAGGTGCTTCATATACTTGGACTAATAGGAGGATTGGGTTTGATTTGATCCAAGTGAGACTTGATAGGGCCCTTGTTTTTGGTTAATGTTTTATAGACTATTTTTGTGCTTTGAGAGCTCTATCAAGGGTGGGATCTGATCATTTTCCATTTGTCTAATGACGGATCCTACCAAGGTGAAAAAGAACTCCCCTTTCAGATTCAAAAAATTCTGGTTATCTCATCCTCGAATCTTTGAGGAAATCAGGAGTTGGTGGAATATTGATATTACTGGCACAGCTATGTTTAGGATTGCAAAAAAATTAAAGGAAGTGAAATTTAATTTGAGGAGATGGAAAAAGGATGCCTTTGGGAATATCTTTAGAACTAAGATGGATATTCAGGGTAAACTCCAGGAGATCCAGGCTAAAATCTAGAAATGGGGGTACATTGATAATTACAGAGAAAAGGAAAATGATCTTCTCATTCAGTTGCATGACATCATTGCTAAAGAGGAAGTTTTTTGGCGGCAAAGATCTAGGGTGTCTTGGCTGACTGAGGGAGATATGAACACCTGATTTTTTCACATGTCTACTTCGAAACATAGGGCTGCTAATAGAATTGCTTACATTAATGTTAATGGGACTAGGTTTGAGGAGGAAGATGATATCAAGAAGCAAGCTGTTCTTTTTTTCAATAACCTTCTTTCCTGTAATGGAGAGATTGAGTCTGAAGCTCAAGACTCCTTGCTTGAGGCTATACCCCAGGTAATTGGTCTTAATGAAAATTCTATGATCACTGCTATTCCTTCAAAGGCTGAAATAAGGAAAGCTGTTTTCTCTTTTGATGGCAATAAAGCTCCCGGACCTGATGGGTTTCCTTTATTCTTCTTCCAAGTGTTCTAGGAAATTGTTGAGTTGGATGTCGAGAAGGCTGTTAAGAAATTATTTGGATCAAGATGTCTTTTGAAAGAACTTAAAGCTACTTTTGTGGTCCTTATTCCAAACAAACCTGGGGCTTCGGAGATTCAAGCTTTTCGGCCAATCAGCCTATGCAATTCTATTTATAAAATCATTTCGAAGGTCTTAACTACAAGAATGCTTTCTTTGCTTCCTTAATTGATTTCTCCGCAACAGAATGGTTTTGTGCCAGGTAGGTACATTCTAGACTCTGTTATCACTGTTCATGAGAATTTACATTCTTTAATGGTCTCGAAGACTGAAGGGTTCATTCTTAAACTGGACATTTCTAAAGCCTATGATCGGGTAGATTGGAATTTTTTATTTAAAATCCTGGTCAAGTTTGGTTTTAATAACAGAGTCATCGAGTTGATGAACCAGCTTGTTTCGATGGTTACTACTTCTGTCATTGTGAATGGGTCGCCTTCGAGGTTTTTTCAGACTTCCAGAGGTCTCAGACAGGGAGATCCTATCTCTCCTATTCTGTTTACAATTTTGGCTGAGTGTTTGGGAAGAAATATTAAAAAGCTTATTGACCAAAGATCCCTTGTTGGTCTAAGACCTTCCTCTTCTCTTCTAACCTGTTCCCACCAGCAATTTGTTGATGATACCATTCTCATGGGAAGATCCACTGTATGACTGAAGCTAAGACTTTCAAAAGGATTCTGAATCTTTACGAATCTGCTTCTGGGCAAGTTGTTAATAGGGCTAAGAGTTCAATTTTCTTCCTTCAACACTCCTGAGCATAGACAAGTTAAACTTGCTCGGATTCTTGGATGCCGGATTGAGCCTCTACCGTCAACCTATCTTGGTTTGCCTCTATGCATTAAACCTTTGGACTCATTCTGGATCTCTTTGGTTGAAAAATTCAATAAGAAGCTGTCGGGGTGGAAAGGAGCTCTTCTCAGTCAAGCTGGAAAAATCCAGCTCCTCAAGGCTTCTTTGCAAAATTTACCTGTGTATGCTCTCAGTTTATTTAAAATTCCTACTAAATATGCTGAGGCTATTGAAAAAATTCAGAAAAGGTTTCTCTGGTCTGGTGTGGAGGACAAGAAGAGACTGCCACTTGTTGGTTGGGACCTGGTTTGCAGACCTAAATCGAGAGGTGGCCTAGGCTTAAGAAAAATTAAAGTGCTGAATCTGTCCCTTCTTGCTAAACAGCTCTGGAGAACTCTTACTTTGAGAGGGGAATGGCAAGATACCTTAAAAGCCAAATACTTTAGCAGCTGTGAGTCTCTTAATGATGTTATTAATTCTTCTTTCTTACCTCGTGGGTCTGTCTGCTGGAATGATATGAGTAGAGGTAGAAAGTTGCTGGAAATGGGGACTGGTTGGCTTGTTGGAAAAGGAAATAATGTTAGATTTTGGGAAGATAGATGGCTTTTTAAGGATCCTTTAATCAGAAATGAGAAATTCAGTAAATGGATGAATGATTGTAAAAGGGAATTCGGGGTCTTGGTCAAAGATTACTAGAGGGATGGGGATTGGGTTGATTTGAAGACCATCAGTTTGGATCTTAGCCCTGTTCAGTCTGCCTTCAGGGCCCTAAGATTGGTTCAACACCAGGTGGATGATCTTGCTGTCTGGATAGACAATCGTCTGGCATTTTTTCAGTTTCTTCTGCTACTTCTATGTTGGTTAGTCCGCTGGAGCCTCCGCCCTTCTGGGCTAAGGCTTGGATTAATCTCTTGATTCCTAAAATCAATATTTTCTATTGGATCATGCTTCAGAATAAGATTCTCACTTTGGAAAATCTTGGCAAAAGAGGAATTCAATTACCTAACAGATGCTACATGTGCAGGAATGATGTTGAGACTGTTAATCATCTTTTCCTTCATTGTCCTTTTGTTTCGCACATCTGGGGAAAATTTTTGCGTTTCTTGAAATGGCTTGGGTTTCCCCTACTTCGGTCGAAGATTTTTTCTTGCAATGGAAAGCTCCATCAAAAAACCCTTTTGTGCGTAGGCTCTGGTCTTTTGTTCTACCTTTTGTGTCATGGAGTATTTGGAAGGAAAGGAACAACAGAGTGTTTAGGGAAAAAGAGAAGTCGGAGGGGGACTTGTATGAAAAAATTGTTAGGGAAATAAAGGAAAATTTATCTTTAATCCCTAGAAAAATGGTTAATAAAGCTACTTGGTCTCCTTTTGATATTGCTACTGCTGAAAAGTGGAATTCAAAATTAGTAGCTTTAAATGCCCCCACACTGGAGTTTTGTGGGAGGGAGAATGCTAGGTGGACTTTCCGCCTTTGGGTTAGTTGAAAGTCAATTTTGATGGTGCTGCTAAAGCAAACCTTGGGAAAACTGGCAGCGGGTGTGTATTAAGGGACAATACGGGGGCTTTTATTGTGGCTTTTACTGTGGACATCGGCACCCAAACTAATCATGTTGCGGAAGCTGTTGGGGCTTATCACGCCGTTAACTTGGCTTTTAAGATCAATACGAAATTTCTTTGGTTGGAGGGTGATTCTAAGAATATAATAAATTGCATTCTTGGGCTTACCCCTCATTCGTGGACCATCAAAAAGTGGATCGAAGATACAATTTCCTTATTAAGTAAATTCGACAAAGTGAAAGTGTCCCACGCCTATAGAGAAGCCAATAAGGTGGCTGATTACTTTGCCAATGAAGGGGTTAAGAAGGGCGGGGAAAACACGTGGAGGAAGAATGATTACCTCCATTTTGAGGTGAAAGCGCTTATTTATTATGATTCAATGCATGGAAGAGAAGTTTGTCTTCACCATGATGAAGCAGATAAAGTTTAGGTACGCCAATTTTATTAGATTTGATGTGACTGACGTCATTTTCTTTTTCAAGAAGAGTTTTCGGCACGCTTTCTGGGTGTTTGATAAAATATGCTTAAACAGGACCCAAAGCAACTGTAGGGTGTGGTATAACAGAGCTTTGAAGATGGGGGGAGAGAGAAAATTTGTTGAGCCGAGCCACTTTCAAGAGCACAGAAAGAATGCTAAAGCTTGGGAAAAAATTGAAAAGGGAGGTTTAGTCCCGTTTTTGGAAAAGCTCCGTGGTACTGATGAGATGGTGCTGGACTATTTTGCCAAAAACTGGAAAAATGGTGAGATTGTGTTGTTTGGCAGGAGTGTTAAGCTGAATGAGCAAATCATCAGTGAGATTACTAGTCTTTCGTCTGAGGGTGTGAAATTTTACAGGGACCGTCGGTTCTCTGATGAAGCGGTCATTAGATTTCCTAAAAAAGATAAGGAGAAGGCTAAGCTGGTTAAGGTAGTCAATAGCTACTTTGATGTGAAGTCCATTAAATCTATCTGGAGGAAAGTTTTAAGAGTCATTATGGAGTACATCACGGTTGATGGGCACTTCACCAGGGCGTATGGTTATCACTTTGCCATTTTGAACCACTTTCGTCACAAGGTTCGTATCTCTTTGCCTTTTTATTTATTCTCTTCTCTGAAGAATTGCCTTGATGATGTTGAAAGAAACCCTAGGCATAATTCTATTATTCACCCTGGTCTTGTCAGGCTCATCTATGAGCATTATCAAAATTTACCTGCTTTGCCTAAAACTGTTGTTGTTGGGGATTTGGATGATGAGGATACAGAGAGTAGCAGGGAGAACGATCCCCTGGCCCCTCTAGCTTTTGACCCTGTTGGGTCTAAAACCACTGTTTCCCTGTCCCTTTCTTGTCAGAATGTCCTTTTGGGTTCTGCTCTACCTTCTTGTCCTAATCTATAGCCCTCGCCTGATTGCCCTATCCCAGGTTTTGCTTCGCCGTGTTGTCTTAATCCTCAACCATCTCCTGGTTGCCCTACCCCGGGTTTGGTTTCTGGTTTTAAAGGTACCTCAGTTACAAAATTGGTCTCGTACTCTAGGAATTCTATGGCAATTCATTTTGATAAACCTATGGTCAATAAAGAGTCAGCCCCTAGTGCCCCTGCGTCTGGAAGATTTGTGAATGCCGCTAAAAACTCCCCTAATTAGGGAAAAATTAATTCTGCCCTGAATAACCTCAGGCCTGAGGACATTATGAGGGTGGTGAAAAAAAGTACAGATGGCCTTTTCACTGTTCTTAAGTGGACCCAGAAGGACGTTTGTGATTTGATTGGCCATAACAGAGATCTTAGCAATAGAGTCATGGAACTGGAGCAAAAGATAAGCTCGAGTTGTAATGAGAATGTGGGATAGGACACCCCCATACTGGGGAAAAGACAACAAGTGCAGGAGGAAATATTGACTAGGTTAGAGTGCAATATGTCCAAGATTGGCCAAAAGATCAGGGCCACTTTGGAGAATAGTCATAAAATATCCAGGCACAACGCTATTATCATCAACGCTATGGTGGAAAAGTTAGAAAAAATAAAAAGGGCTCGCTAGTTGTGGACTTGGATGCGGACAAAGGTTGTAGCAGATCTGTTGTTGAAGGGATTTCAACTTGAACCCGGGCTAATATGAAGAGGAAGGCCCTTGCTTCTCTACACATGGTTCAAATCCTCAGGCAGGGGTTACAGGATATGAGTGAAGTTGAAAAGGAAGCCGCCGAGGAGTTGATGAACACCTTGGAGTAGTGCTGCTGTGGTCGTTTCTGGCTTTTTGGCGGTCCTTTTTTTGGACCCTATTGTCTCTTTTTGCCGCAGCCTTTTTGGGACAGCAGAAACCTATTTTTTCCTTTTCAAAAACATTATAATCAAGCATCGCACTAGAATCATATATACCCCATCACGAATTCATAAAAAGGACTTCTCAAATCAAAACAACCCAAGAGGATGACATATTAAAACAAAAAGAAACACATCATTGAGGTCAACCCTTAAATGTGCATATTTACTACAAGCAACTGAGTAGCCATTATATTATGAAATCAACGTCAATATCAATCTGACTGTTAACTAATTAAGAACCAAGCCCTCTTTTAAGGATAATGTGTTTCATTCTTTCATTTGTTTAACTACACCCTAACTCACAAAACTTAATCATTATATAAGATATCAGTTCCCTTAATTCTACAATTCCATTATAAGGGAGTACTATGAACTCAATATTCTAGAAAATATATGTCTTCATTTATTCATATTGGTTTTTCGTTATTCTAAGAGAAACTGATCCAAAGCAATGAGTTCAACCAAATGTCCTTCCTACTAAAAGGCATTACAAATTATAATAATATATGTTTATTCATTCTAAAATATAACTAATGTAGTTAAGTGATTTAAAATCTCATCCTACAAGAGCCATAACTTCACTATACAAATATTTCACTAAATACTTTACTTCAATATTTTATCTCCATAATGAGGGTACATTTACATACCTATTCATATGAAGATAGAATACTAAATGCCAAACGTACACTGCAAAGGAGAATAACTTATGTTAATGCAGCAACTATGGAAGAGTCCATGGTTTATCAAAGGAGAGTAGTTCTAATTTACTTATTAATAAATTCTTCTAATTTTGGATCCACATTCTTATATTAAATTTCATCTTTGATACTTATACCTAATAAATTTTACTAAATAATTTCCTATATGACCTCATCGCTATTATTTTTTACCTGAATGTTAAACCTTGCCTACCCTACGTTCATACTTCCCAACTATTATGAGAATGAAAATGAGAGCTTGGTAACAAGCATGCACTTCTAACAAAATCATGAAGGGTTTAAAACAAAATTTTCAAGGAAAAGATTACTATCCAAAGAACATACTGATTTCGAGATATGCACAAAAAGCTGAAACAGGTTGACAATAAAATCAGAGAGATTATTTAAACCTTTAAACTTTCTATTATGTTCAAGTGCCGCAGTTGAGACGTGTTGACAATGAAATCAGAGAGATTATTTAATTGTTTAAACTTCCTGTTATGTTCATGTGCGGCGGCTATGAAAGATTGCCAATGGATCAGGGAGCTTATTTAAATGCCACACCCTCTTAAGTTCAAGTGTTGCAGCTGTAACAGGTTGCTAATGAAATCAGAAAGGCTATTTAATTTACTACACCTTTGCAAGTCTAAAAGTTGTAGCTGTAGTAGGTTGTCAAGTATATAAGAAGGTGAATGTTGGAATTTGGAATTATCGCCATCTACTTGCATTACTATCAAATCCCAAATGTTAACCACAAGACTGAAGGGAAGGAGAAAGGTGAGGTGCAAAGAACGTGGCTTATGAGTAGGAGAAATAATGTGCAACTTTTCTTTTTTTGAACTTAACGCATTTCTGTTTGGTGGTGAGTTTCTAGGGACGCGATCAAGTTTGAAGTTTGGAAATTAATCTTCACCACGATCAATGGAAAGCTCTTTATTATGTTAGTAATTGACAATATTTTATTTTCAAGTGCTGCAACTGCGATAGATTGTTAGAAGAATCAAGCAGGTTATTTAAACCTTTAAAATTTCCTATTATGTTCAAGTAATGCGGTTGAGACAAGTTGACAATAGAAACATAGCGATTATTTTAACCTCTTCAACATTCTATTTTCAAGTACTGCAACCATCACAGATCGCCAACGAAATCAAGAAGGTTACTTAAATGTCCAAAACATTTTATGTTCTAGTGTTACGGTTGTGACATATTGTGGAAGGAGACATGGAACTTATTAAACGTCTGCACCCTTCTATGTTTGAGTGTTGCTGCTGGGACAAAGATCGCTCTAGAAAACAACTATTACTACAGCTTTGTTTGTGACCAAAAGCCCACAGTCATGCAAGTTGGAGGCTACGCACTACTTCACACATCAGTAACCTTTAATGTAGTACATATTTAGGTGATCATTGAGTGCGATGACTATCTTGGGGACTCGTATGAATATAGACTAAGATAAAAAGGATGCTGATAATGGTGGGAAACCGATATGAATGAATATCGGGTTAATATAATTTGCACAACGATATGGAACACAGAGTATGATTATTTCATATTATCGCCTTACAAAGGTAAATACAAGCATTGCAGTAAGAGGAATGTGTCATGAGAAGACACGAATAAATCTGAAACAAATCTTATTCAAAGCATACCTGAAGTCCCTCGCTCTTCCATTTATCTGCAATTGATCCCCTCTCCTTTTACCTCCTACAACGTCGCAGGATGAAGTCTTGGAATGGTCTGCAGGATGGTAGACATCCTCTCCAGAGTGACATCCCCTCTCTAAAATGCCCATCCTTGGACTATTAACCCCTTGACGTCCAACTTCTTCTTCCCGTATATTTAGCTCTTCCTCCAAAAATAGCTCCATTTTCTCCATTATTCTCGTTAATGATGTGCATGGGATTCCTTATACATTTATTGCAATCCAATAGGATTCCCTCCAAATAATTCCTCACTTTCCATTCTCGACATGCATTGGAGAGAGAGATTTTCTTTCGCACCTACTACCGTTATAAAATAACTATGAAATCGATTTCCTAGTACTTTATTTATTACCATGCCGTTATAATAACTTATTTATTTAATCCTAATAATTTACTTTTTTTTTTAATTACATTTGCACGAAAGTCAGATTTATTTTTATTTTTATTTTTTATATCTCTTGTTAAATCATGAATTTAATTTATTTAAATCAGGAAAATCCTTAAAATATTTTACTTGGTCTACATCCCAAAGATATTAAAACCTTTATTTAATTTATCGCTATACCATTAACCACATCCTTCTTTACTAAGACAAGTAAATATTCAAAACACTAACCAAACAAATAAATTTAATCCACATACCATTCAAAACTTGACGTCACAAACGAGCCACTATCAACAAAAAAACCACACCAACCGAGGGGCACTACAAAACTTCACAACACCTTCACAAGACGCCATAATTTGAATTTTTAGCACCTAATGTGAATGCAAAAGTCACATTACAACATTAAATCAAAGCAAAATAGACCAAGTATCATGAAGAAAGACCTAAAATGCTATGAAAATGTCAAGGGGCCATTTTTCTACAACACACTAATAGAGTACATTTTATTTGTCATGTTTGACCTCATGTTAACATAGATTAGAATCTAAGGAAATTTTGTAGTCTATCTATGCTGTGAGTTACTAGTAAACTTTTGAGTTAATTTAATCATTTAATTTCCTTATTTTTTGTAAATTAAAATTTTTAGGAATCAAATAATTGCATGTGTTGTCTGCTGAAATATTTTATCTTTTAGAAAATGGGAAAATGAAAGTAAAGTAAGTTATTTAAATTTTAAAAAATTCCTTGGGTTGGGAATGCTAGTTTATTTTTGATTTTGTAGTGTCCAAAAAATTAATCCTTTTTCACTCTTAATTTGGGAATAATTGATGTAAAATTAACTTAATTATGCCTTGATTTAGGGTTGTAATGTGTTGTACACATTCACACTAAATCCGAGGCCCTTTTTAATAAAATGTACTTAAATTGTACCTTATTTAGGGTGTTGTAAAGTGTTTTATTACACTTTCACACTTATCTAGGCTCTTATTAATTAATTGTCGTTAATTAAAGCTTAATTGGCCCTTTAATTCAAATTCAAGCCTCATTAATTGCATTTTTCAAGGATCTATCCTGGCACCCAATAATGATACTACATGGCATTTAACTTGGAAAAATTGGTGCCCTAGAAAATTGTGTCAGGATCCATTTGCCACTACTAGAAAATGAGTCCTCCTAACATAGGACACCCCTTTCTTGGCATATTTGAAATGGGTTTTTGATGTTATCTATAATGCCCCGCCCTAAAACCCTAGAGGACACACGCTAAACACCTAAAAAAGGAAAAAATAAATTGAAAGTGCAATATTCATAAGATTGCAAATGTAACAATAGCTTGAATTCTAACCTAACTCCTCTAAGGTCTATGACTACGCTACTAGATTCCCATTAACTAAACTAGCAAGAATGGTAAATCATTAATTACATCCACAATATGAAATTTCATTTAATCCATCACATTTACTTGAACAATCAATATGAAATAACCATAATGTATGTGATCAATAGCTACCATTCTGAACCAGTCCATTTAACTAACATATACAATAACATGTTTTATATTGTCCATTACATAAAAGAGTTCAACAGTTAATTGCATTATTACATATTTACATCTTGAACTACAATGTCTCCTCATATACATGTGAGGAGAGTACATTAGAAGTATAATAAATGATACAATTGATTTACATTACAATACAAGTACATGCAACATAATTCTCATGAGCTGGATCAAGTGCAGGAGTTCACATCATCAAAAGTACCTGCCACATGATCGATCAACAGAGAAGGGAACCCAATGGAGTACAAGGCACATTCCACTCGACCATGTGGAACCGTAAGGTCCACCCCCATGCTAGGAGATAATATTAAGGTCCCACCACAACATAAAAGGAAACAAAAAAATGACACAAGGTTAACATGACTCCAATATGCAAGTATATAATAAAAACACACAACAGTGACACCGCTTCTAGAGGAACACAACATCAAGGAAAAGACAAGACAAGGGAATCCTAGGTTGCAGTAGGAGAGAGTGTCATCGCATGGTCCTGGCATGGGTTATCTTTGCTGCCTCAAACTAGGTGCCAACCCCATAGGGTAACACATGCATAACCAACTTCCTTTCATAAGGACAAGGAGGTTGATCTTGCCAACCAGGCCTTCTCAACCCATTCGTAGCCTAAACAAGCACTATAGGCATGGGTGAGGCATCCAATTATCTTGATTAGTTAGAATCTACCCAACCCCCCTAATTAATTAATTAGGTTATCACTTGTTTAAGAAACTCCCACATGGCTTATCCTAGTCACCATTTTGTGTGTTTGCCCCCATTGAGAGCCACTCCCCCTACTAACAACTACAAGACCCAACAAAATCAATAATGTAAAGCCCTCATGCACATAAACAAAAACCACAAAAGTACTAAACCCGAGCAAGGCATGAATGATCTTGCTCTCGAACACAACTATATTACAATGAAGAGTGCATGGAAAAAGACCCATATCAACACATAACAAGAATCACAACAACCAATTTGAAGGGACAACATAAAAATTTAACTAATAATACAATTCCCAAGCCTCTAGAAGACTTCTAATATTCACCTCACAAAATGACTTAAACAATTGTACAGTAATCCAAATCATTCCCAAATTAATAATCATTCATTTTACTTCATACAAACACTCAAACAATGATAGACTCATGGGATACATAATAGATTTATGATGCAACCTTTTCAAGTTCGAAAAATAATCATTATTAATAAAAGATAATCTATTTCCATGTATTGATCTTTCATTTATTCTAGATTCAATACATCAATCTATTCATACTTAACGTAAATTCCTTGTTTTATTTAATTAAATACAAATATATATATATATATATAAGTAGCAACACTCCTTTACAAAGTGCACAATACATATACGTGAATACATATATACATACAAACATATATATATATATATAAATATATATTTTTTATATAATTATTAACAAAATGTTGTTGCCAGTCTATTAAATTAGAATACAACAATAAATTTATAATACCTAATAGCTGCATATATACATGTACATATACATATATATATATACATATATAACGATATATAGTTACATGTATAAAAATCAAATTATTAAACATGTTGAAGATCCGTGGACTGTTATGAAATGACAACATCCATTAACATATATGATATCAACATTGGGTAACATAATTACAATGTATTAAATAAAACACATAAGTTATAGTTGGCAATACATATACATTTCGACCCACCATACCATTGTTACACAAAAATCAAATATATCAACAAGGATTACACCATTGAAGATTAATGCTAACAATATGACATCAAATTACATCGAATATCTTATAAGTATCAATTGATAAAATTTTATTGCGCTGAATGTAATCTATAGGGCAAGAGGAATAGGCAGTAAAACTACATGCAAACAAATCTATTGCATGAGGCTTTTTCCATCGCTATCAACAATGACAAGGAGTAAACGAGGCACTGCTTTTCAAGTTGAATACCCACATTTAAACATGAGGCCAATATCATAAGAAATCTACTAGGTCAAATAATAAAGAGGCGATGAGAGTACAAAGATTGTATCACTCTACAAGGAGATCAAATTGTCTCACAAAAGCTCCACCACCCTCATACTAGTGACAGAGGCACAAAGGATAGTTTACAATACTGGTAATGCAAGAAATACGCATGTGAGGGGCATCAAAATCTACAAACTTTGGGTTTACCATATAGGCACACTATGCAAACTTTAGAATACACAAAATATGTTACATATGAACAGCTACACACTGTAAAAAAATGGGTTGGGTCAGATGCATTGACAAACATCAATTTCTAATGCCAAGTATCACCATTGCATTGCACATTATTGAATGCATTGAGATTCAAAAAATCAAGAGAACATGGCATTCTTATGGCCATCAAAATTAAGAAAGAAACCAACACATTTCAAGGCATTCTCATATTTTAAAGACACAAGAACATAGAGATTTATATCAATGAAATAAAGAATTCCGTGTCTTCAAGGGATCATACACCAGTTTCAGATTGTTGACAATAAATAAATCACAGGTAATAATGGAGAATACACATAAAAACTTAAGGGGTTTTCTAGCATTGGTAATTAGTAGGCGCCATCACCGGGAGTGGAATGGATATAGAGCAAGCACAAATGATTTCCAACAAGAGACCAGCTAAAATCTTCTAAAGATGTAATTCCTAATTTATTCAATTTAGGATTAAATAAGCAAAGAATCATTTGATTCAAACAAATCAGCATTAACATTCGTTTCCTAAACAAAATATAAACTGGGAAAATGGTGCAACCTGGATTCTCCTACTTTCCAGAGGAAGTTTTGTTGCAGAGCTCACCACTCCCAACTTGTAGCTTCAAAAAACTTCCAAAATCTAAACGAACATTGCAATCCCCAATTCCAAAGCCTCCAAAATCTAGAAACAAACTTTTCAAGAACCAAAAAAACTCCAAGAATAGGAAATTATTCACAACAAAGTTGGAAGATTATTTTTTTTTCAAAAAAAAACCAAAATCCC
>VDFB02297333.1:0-12844 GCA_007258455.2 Sequoia sempervirens | reverse complement strand
AAAGTAGACTCGGAGCACTGAGGTCCTTGTTTTTGTTCCATCAAAAAATTTTGAGTGTAGCTATCCTCAATTTCACGTCCAAGGTCAGTATTTCCTGATTTCAGAAAAAAAGTGGCCACTTAAGCCCCTTTTTTGGGAACCATCTTGGTGCACTTACCCCTTAATGAAATCGCATCCATAAGGTATATGATGTCGGCCTTAGAGAGATCGCACCACTTCATTATATCGAGCCTTCAAACAAGTCGTGCCTTTTCAAAAATATAATCTTGCAATTCAAATAGCCGTTAAGGCTATCATTTGAATTGCCTTCAAGGAGGTGAGGAGCACTGGAAGTAGCAGCCCGATGCTGCTCTATAACATCAACACTTTTAACCACATTTGTTGTGTCTCGCTGTAGCTCTGCTTCTCTTGCATCAAATTTTCCGTGTAC
Source organism: Sequoia sempervirens (assembly GCA_007258455.2). NCBI lineage: Eukaryota > Viridiplantae > Streptophyta > Pinopsida > Cupressales > Cupressaceae > Sequoia > Sequoia sempervirens. Next base: position 12,414 of record VDFB02297333.1, on the reverse strand, counting down.
CTCAATCTTGAAATCATTTGCTCTTTTGGCTCTCAAAGCTGCCTCTAGCTCATTTCTTGGCTCATCTAGAGTTTCATTTTCTCTTCAATCTCACCACTGGCTTCTGCTAGGAGAGACAGTTGACATTTTGAATGCCACTTCTTTCCAATGTTTTAGTTAGATGTCTCTTCACCTCATGTGACACTTCATTAGTGTTCTCCCTGTAGTGATTTATTCCTTTCTAGTCGTACTGCCAAAGTCTTCCTAAAAGCAAAAAATATGCATCCATCAGCACCATGTAATGTAGCACATTGTCTTCATAAGGACCAATTTTGAAACCAACAAGGTAAGATTTATCCACAAGTACACTAAGATTATTTTTCAACCAGACAATCTTATAGGGAGTTAATTTTGGAATACAAGCAGAAGTTTAATTTGTTTACCAATTCTATACTTACTAGATTGTCAACCCATTTTGTCTCAAGCTTCGGGACTGTTTGAAATAATTTCTATTGATAATCTGGAAGTTTGAACTTGGATCTCAGTTGTTTCAATACCTTGGGCCATAATCTGATTTATTATTTACCCTGCCTTCCATTATTGTTTTGAAGGTTATCCTACCACAAGGCAGTGTGAGACTTCATTTTTGTCACTGCAAACTTTACTCTCCTTGGGTTCTCTACATCCATGTTTTCCATGTCAAAATATCTCTATTTCTAATAGCCACTCGATGAAAAGATCACTAATTAGATCAAGTTTGAAATCTGAAACCTCAGCCTTATTTTAGTCCTCTGTTTTGATATAGCTTTTATCAAAATATCCATGAGATCTACTGCTCAATTCGCTCCAGCGAGGGCTCCCTCATTTCACTCCAGTGAGGGCTCTCTCATTCTCTTGTTCATCTTGCAGGAATCGGGCTTCAATTGCTTCTAATCTCCTAAGCAATTTATATCCAGTATTTTGTCCAAGTCCAGCTCCTCTCCTATCTTTTCTTCACCAGTTCAAATGGACTCTTCTCTATGCCATTTTTATAGATTGCTGTGATACCAAAACTGATGCAGATTATTCTCTTCTACAGTGGAAGCTTTTACCTACCACTATAGACGGTACACAATGAACAGCAGAAAAGATCAAAACATTCTTATTTTCTGGACTGGAACCACATACATTCTCTTACAAAAGCCCTTTCCCCCTACCAGACCAAAAACTCCCCCTTGTGTAGCACACCATTACCTCATTGAAAAAAAAATATCTGCTATAAAATAGGCAGCCCAATTAATTACACAACAGTAACCACATCCCATAAAATAGGTAGATTTCCTAGTATACCTCAGTGAGCCCAATTGCCAGTATATATATTTTGTACAGCAGAACCCAGCCTAACCGAACCCAGTGATAAGAAATTGGCGAAAGTACTGGCAACATAGCTTGAGGCATATAATATTCTTTTAATTGAAATTTAAGATAATCTTAATTCACGTTCGAATTCAAATTTTTACATAAAAAATTATTAAGCTCAAAGAATTTGACGAATCCCCATAGTTTGTCTGGTCTATGAAGGATAGTGAACTAATTTATCTGATTAGTTATTTGTTAATATAGGTACTATCAGTTATATTCTTGAATCTATATATGTACGGTATTGTATTTGTTAAAATCGAAGAATTTGAATAGATTTTTTTTATTATGAAAAATATGGATCCAAAAAAATACATATATAGATAGGTGTATCTCTTACATAAAACATGACTTTTTGTAATTAAATAAAATTTATATTATATTTTAACTGTATTCTTAGAAAGTAATGGAGAAATGAATGTAATAAATAAGTTTTAAGTTTATATATCTTATATTGCATTGTGTAAATAATCTGTAGATCAAAAGATGAAAATCAAAATTTGTGCAGACTGCAGTCCTGTGTGAAACATTACAGTTGAATGGTGATTGTGGTCCCAAAGCATTTTTCATGCATCTGTTGAGTGGGCATTATGTTTTCTGAGAGCAAGAGGTTATGATCTGAGAAGAAGATGGGAGACAATTGCAGACAGTCATGCATATATCCATCTATCTGGACTGTAAAACTTTTACTGCCGCTGGGTTTTTGACCTCTGTAGAAATGCGCACAAAGATTGAAGAACAACGCCAAGTTTCAGGCCAGAAATGTGTTGAGTCAAATCACTGATTTTGTGATAACAGCAAAAGGAAACATTGAGAAGAAATCAACCCTAAATCAATGGCGCGGTCAGAGCGAACATACACCACTTTAAAGACAAATTCGCGGTAGGGAGGTCCTGCGAAGCATTAAAGATTGGCGTGGCTGTTGGGATGATTAAACATAAGAGGATGAGCAGAGGATTTCTTAATTCATTGCCATCTGCAGATTATGCGGAAAGGGGCCATTTTTATTGTGATTCCACGGGGGTGTAAGGAATTGGATATACAGTAATTAAGTTGTGAATAATTCACAGAGACATCACGGGAAAGAGTTGTTTCTGGTAGATTTTATGCTGTCAATACAGTCAGGTATCATTATATAGCAGTTGCTTCATAATTTTTAGTCAAAATTTCATTTTGTCTTTGTAATATGGTACTCACTATTACATTTATATATTTAATATGTTTGAGAGTGCTATCTTCTGGATTTAACTGCGTATAGATTATTTGCATCATCTTTTGGATCACAGTCTGTGATCCATCATTAGGATCTAAAGATACCTGGAAGTGAGAAATGGATAATTGCAAAGCTAGACCTGATAAAAAGAGATGGGGGAAGGTGATTAGGTTGCACGAGATTCAAGAAATGAATTAATCTATATGCAGTTAAATCCAGAAGATAGCACTCTCATCAGTATGGATTGGGGAAATCTAATGTCTCTAATTTAATATGTTTGTAAAGTGAAATTTACTTTCAAAAGAGAGGTAAAAATTTATTAAAACAAGAAGTACAAGATCAGACTTACACACTGGGCTAAACTCAACTAAATTGTCCAGCCTCATAAGCCAAATCAGGGTAATTGACCCCTGTCCACAATATCCCAATTCTGTATATGATTAGAGGCTCACTTGGCCAAACAATCCGCCACAGTGTTCCAATCCCTAGGAATATGATTGAAACTAAAACTCCAAAGAAGCACAAATACGAAGAATATTATTAATAAATGTAAGCCAAGCCAACTAACATCCCTCTCTAAACTCTGCCTATTCAATAACAGATTCACCACCACTTGTGAATCAAACTCACAATTGATCCTTCTCCACCCAAGTTGACAACCACACATCACAACATATAGAATGGAAAGAGCTTCCATTAAGTTGTTAGTATGAACATGTTTGTAGATAAAAAAGATAAACTGAACAGTCCCATAACTATCCCGCTCAACTCCACCAATGCCAGCATGACCAAGGTTCCCCCGAGAAGAGCCATCCATATTGATTTTCAGCACTCCCTGAGGAGGAGGAGACCATCTTCCTCCCTATTTATCTTCCACTTAGAATTTCTAGCACGCCTTCTTATGAACTATCCTTGCAGAGGAGGAAGATGAAGGCGATTTCACCAAACCACCTCCTAAGGATCCACTGCTTCTGACAAATCACATTTTACAACAACAGTTTCTCCTAAAGAATGAAGAATTTTCCACCACAAATGATGGGCCCCCATCATCACATCCTGAAATATCCCTCGATTCCTTTGCAGCCATAAGTGCCAAATGATAAAGGAAGGGCCAAGAGCCCATGCAACCTGAAGAAAAGAGGAAGAGCCAAGAGCCTTGCCCCACTTGTCAAAAAATTTAGCCAAAGATGAGACATGCCAACATGACATATTCCACATCCCACCATAAGTGCGCCAAATCTCCTAGCATAGAGACTACAAGAGGATGCTGAACACTCTCCTCATCTCTACTACAAAAACACACATCGAGATCTCCTCGTAAAATTCAAGGGTTGCACAAAATTATCCCATGTAAGGCACCTATTAGAACTACTCAACTACATGAAGAAGTTACACTGGGGCTGGCTGCTGACGAGTGCCAAACTTGTTTCCCACCACTGACTTCACATTCCAAACAATCGCATTTTACCAAGCCTATAACTAAAGAAATAGAGGCATCTAGATAAATCATTGGGCAACCTAAGCTAAAACATCTAGTCCCCTCAAGGCACCAGCATCCACTTAGAAGCAAGAACTGAGCCAGCTCTACACTATCTCCTTCAGACCTCCTCGTGGCCAATCAAAAGAGTAGCTTCCATAAAAAAAGTAAATCACTGATCGAATTGCGCCGAAAGCAACCTTTATAATGCATAACAGTTGTCCCATCCAACAACAAAGAAAATGCCAGCATAGAGACTAGAGGTGAAGATAGCGGCAGCGATAGGAGGGTGCCCATCCCAAGAATCCAACCAAAATAGTGCCTGAGACCCCGAATGACAAATCCAAAAGAGTCCACTCTTAACCAACTGAGCCCCCACTTTCAGAGTATGCCAGATCATAGAACCCCTTCCCTCCAAAGGAAAGCGAGGAACATCAAAAGAATTGACACCTTTAAGATACTTATTATTGAGAATACAGGCCCAAAGCTGATGTTGATTGATACAACCAATGCCAATAGAGCTTGAAACAAGAGCTTGCCCCATTCAAAATAGTAGAGGTAACCTAAGGCCACCTCCTTCTTTGGTCTATAAAGTTGTAATTAGGTATTCCTCAAGTTAAATAGACTTATAAGGTGTTTTTTCGTGTGATAAGAAGAAATAATTATTTGTAAAGTTTTTTTAGCATTATTGATTGAATTTGCATCATGAGATCTACTTTCTATGAAGATGTCGTTTTATCATTACATATTAAAATTGACAACTTAAAAGAAGCTAATCAAATAGCATAATTTTGGAGGCTATTTCAATCTACTTTTATATTGTTTTTGTTCAATATACTTTTCTATGAAAGGAAATTGATAGATTGCAAGATCAAACACTTGATGCCTTAGCACAAAAGAAAGATGTTGAATATAATGTTCCTTCTTTTAACACTTTCACACAACAAGCAAGTGAAAAATCCATCATGAGGCTCTAGGAGTCTCAAAAGAAAGGTTATGTTGGGTTTTTTGTTCCAAATTATTCAAACCCCATCAAATTTGCATCTAGAGGTCTTATGAATACATTCAAGTTGAATCTTCTATGAGTGTCAAATTGGTTCAACCAAAATTATATTCTTATTTTGTTTGTTATGGTCATAATTTCTTGCTTTGATTTACACTACTATTCTTTATGTGGTCAACATACTCATTATTCTTATAATTGCTTTTATAAGAAAGTGCAAACAATTATGTTATGTGTTGCTAATCATTTGTTTGAACCATTCTCAAGAGAGACATCAAATGGTTTTATAAATATTGTAGTTATGAAATCTTTGATAGAGATTGAGATAGATGCTTTAAATAAGGCTATGTTGAGTGTTATCAAAGCTCTTGTTGGTGACGACTATTAGAAATTTGAAATAGATTGAATAACCCAAGAAACTTTTTAAAAGAAAATCAAAGTTACATAAACTAAAAAAATATAAGAATGCAAACTAGGACTCCGAGAGATTATGCAATGATGATATGATAGAATTGCATTAAGAGTTTCCAAGTTGAATCATTGAATGAATTAGTACAAAAGATTGCAAGAATAGATGCAAATACAAGCTAGTTAGAGAGTTTATATAGAACTAAGGATAGGATACATAGGCGACAAATTCAACCAATAGGAATCAATCACAAAAAGTGGAGGATGCCACCAAAAGTGGAAAGTGTTCTACACTTTATGGAAGGGGACAACACATCACTTATCTCTTAGTAATAAACTCAATTTATTATCCTAAACAAGTTTAATAAAAGTGTAGGAAAAACCTAGGACTAAGGGAAAATAAATTAGCACACTAGGAAAATAAAAACCTACACCAATAATGACAATGATGTTGGTGATGACAATTTTGTTGATGATGCCAATATTATTGTTGATGATAAGATTGATCTTGCTTGTCTTCATATTGTTATGGATTCCTTTTATGTTCAAGATGTCTTTTATTTGAATTTTATATGATTTGTTTTTATGGTGTTGATTCAGTTCTTCTTGTAGGGTGCTTCCCTTGCTAGGGGGACCTTTGTTGATATGCATGATAAATGATCTTTATTTCTATGTGTATGATGGATTTTAGTGGAGACTTCATAGATGAGTGATATATGTGTGACTATAATCATAGTATGAGCTAAATACACCAGATCTGATAGATACTATGCAATATTTAATTAAGGTATAATCCCAATGAAATGTTTAAAAACATCAAACGAAGAAGTCATTAAAACAAAAGCTATTAAGAAATGCATAAAGGAACCTAGTTAAATGCTTCAAACCTTATCCCATTGAGGGATTGGTGCTGTATTGATATGGAATGGCGACCCTTTTCCAATCCCTTTGATAAAATGAGCATCTAAACAAACTCCATTGATAAAAACTAAGCTAATATGATAAAAACTAAGCTAAAGATGGATGAAAAGCAAAAATGAATGTAAGTTGAATGAAGATGAGTGATGAAATGTGTAGCATAACTTTGCTAAATGGAAGTGGATCCCTTTCTCTCCAAAATGGGAAGTATTTATAGGAGAAAATGGTGAATAAAGGGTCAAGATTGATTTGATCAATCAAAGGTTGAGATGTAATCAGAGGTGAAGACATAGATCAAGGAATGCAAGATCACATGGATCAAATAGTCAATCAATGGCTCACAATGATTCAAAGAAGCACACTTTCAAAGTTGTTGGAAAGTTTGTTACAAAAGAATATTATTTTTTTTGTGTTCAAATGGAAGAATATTTCAAAAGAATATTCCCATGCAAGTGGGAGGGTGAGGGACAATAGGAATTAGATATTAAAACAAAGTTTTAATTGTGCAAGTTGAGTGAAATTAGGATGCTTATTAAATAATTAATTTATTTAATGAAAAGGGGATGCAAATGACATTTAATTCAATAATTTAGGATTTTTCAATTAAACGATAGGATATAAGGTGTTTAATTTAAATATTTTGCATTATCTGATTAAATAAGATGGAAAGTTAGTGTGAAAGGGTGAATTGGTCAAATAATAGTGATCATTTGATTACTAGGAGAAATTGATGCATTTAATTAAATAATGAAGTTTATTCAATCAAATGGTAAAAAATAAGGTGAATTTAAGACAAAACAATGTTAGTAATCAGATTCAAGTGTACAATATCAATCAAGACATTTTTTAAGTGTCTACATTTTGCCTTCTTTGAAATGAGGTACCTACTACATTGGTTCAAAAACTGATGCTTTTCGAATTAACACTATTGCTCAGATCAAAAGTTTAAAAAATTCTTGATTTTTCGAATGCCCCACTGTTGCCCCAACAAAAGTTAAGCTGGTACCTTGCCCCCTTGAGATCAGGCATAAATTTTAACATTCGGGTTGATGTCATGACAAAGGTTTAACATTGATGTAGGTTCAGACATAGGTTTCGAGACATGGAAACATGCTCAAAAATGCGAAAAACGTTTCAAAATATGCCCCATAGCTTAGAAATTGATCAAAAAGGATGAAAACCCTATTTCCCCCCTCAAATTAGGGCAAAAATCCCCAATTTTGAGGCTTAAATATAGGTTGAAGTGTCACTTTCAATTCATTTGCACTCTTGACTCTAGTGAAACTCTATAATTTTTGCTTTGACACTTTGGCAAAATGGTAGCTTGTGAGCTCCCACAACACCTCTTGGATAGGGTACGAGAGTACCAATGTGTAGCAGACATAGAACCACTAGTACACAAATCAAAACTTTTCTCATTTTTCGTGTTTTTAGGTAATTTATTAGGGGTCAAAAAGTCCAAACAAAATCATCGATGTACTGCATTGCTTTTGAATCAATTAGTGATGCTTTTTCTAGAGTAGTGACACTCTTGCAAATAGCGCCGCTTTTGCCTAGTTAGGTTTGGCAATGCGTTTGAAAATCTGATGCACTTTTGCAATATAGCGTCACGGGCAAAAAATTAGGGTTAGATTAGTTCAATGACACATTTGAAAAGTCGACATGCTTTTCAAAGGAGTGACGCTTTTGCTCTTTTGGTCCAGCACCGCTATTGAAAAGCTGACATGCTTTTGCAAATAGCGATGCTTTTGACATTTTGGAATAACAGTCTGCTAAAAAATAATGCCACGCTTTTGCAAAATAGAGTCGCATTTGTAGATTAGGGTTCAAAGCATGAAATTTTACAAGTTTTTTTAGCAATTTTGACGCAGTTTGCTTTGATTGCGCAAGAGATTCTTCAGTTGCTTCGTTCTAGGGAGCGTAGACCTAGTATCTTGTCCATCGTGCCCTAGTTGACCAATTAGTCGAGGATGTTCCTTGGGGTGATCGGGCTCGAGTTCATGGGTGGGATGCCCGTGGTTAGTACCCACCTCGTGATGATGATAATGTTGATAGAGAGGTGGCACAATGAGACCTCATCCTTCCACCTACCTACTGGAGAGGCTATAGTGACACTAGAGGACGTCTGGCACATCTTGCGGTGTTGATTCATAGCGAGCATATTATTTATGATGTGGATGTCGAGACCATTGCATGCTATGAGGTTCTTAGCACATATACCATCTATATAGAGACAACACAAATTGATCATGAGGATTACAAAGGACAGGACCCAGACCTAACTTTGGTTGTCAGAGCTTTGATTTGTGGGGTGCTCATGCTAGACATACAGAGTTGAGGTTTCAACCTTGTTTAGGGACTCACCTGGGTGAGGATGATTATAGACATGACCTGCTTTGCATGGGGCCTTGTGGTACTTGCGTCATTATATCATGATATGCATCAAGTCGTCTACATGTAGGGGCAGAGCATAGGGGTCGGAGTTACTTTACTACACATATGGGCATGGGAGAACATTGTCATGTGGAGACCTATTGTGCGCTAGCCGATGTGGATGCAAATGAGCCCATTATATACCGATATAGAGCTATGATCACATTACATCAAATAGGGCCCGCAGACATTCCGTATTGGAGACAAATGATCAATGAAAATGACAATATTTCGCTGGAGGTATTGGTTATAGGTACCTGCATGGTTCGATGATGTTCAATAGTTGTTTTTTGACAAGCAGACTAGGTATATGCAGGGCCGCAAGCATACTATGATTGAGCGGTACATTCCATATCGCGTCGCTCGCTAGTTAGGGGAGGTCCAGGATGTGGATCCTCAAGATTACACAACCTTGTTTGCACACACCATTAGAGAGGCTAAGTGGGGCCCACAAATTCCACCCCAATTGGTAGTAAATGACTTCAGACAGCTTGTTGCACAACCTTGGGTATATGCTAGAAGACCATATGATGTCAACACTATAGTTGCATATGATGCCTGGTGGCGACAATTTGCACCCATTTTCTTTACAGATCCTACAGTTATACAAGCACCCGATAGGGGTAGGAGACAAGGATAGGGTAGAGGACAAGGTGGGGTGCATCAACAGCCCCCTCAAAAGCCTCCTCGGGAAAGATAGGATGGAAAAGATGGGCACGATGGATAGGTGCCTGGAGACTGGCAACAACAATGCCACATGATGGACAAGTACCAGGGCATGTGTCATTAGGACCACCACCACCACCACCACCATGCTAGGATCAACAGTAGGGTCAGGGTCCAGATAAATGCAAAGGTACAAAATTTAAACAATAAATAAGAAAATTTGAAAACCTATAGGCTCAGGGACATATAAATGAGATTCTTGGTTACGATAAGCTCGATCACTATGTGAAAATGCAAAGGTACAAAATTTAAACAATAAATAAGAAAACCTAGAGTTGTCTCTTGACTCATAGTGGATTATTTGTATAGACTTTGCAGATCTTGGGTGCTGAGTACATTTAAGCTCTCTAAAAAGCATGGTGAATCTTTCCATGAGAAACATCTATCAATATTAATGGTCATTGTATGGAAACAAAGCTGATGGATTAACATGAAACAATAATATTGATCCCTACCATATGAGATTGCAAGAAGTATATACCAATTTTGTATTCACAAACCCACTTATCAATTAAATCAAAAATTCTAGATAGTTATTAAGTATGCAAGTGTTTTCACATTATTTTTTTGAGGAGGATGCCATATTAGTCAAATTTATAGATATTTCAACAACATTGAAGCATGTAAACAACATTTTTTAGAAAAAAAAAAGAACATGAGAAAATAAAAAAAGAAATAGAAAAAGAGAAGAGATACCAATGTGTGTGGGAAAATCCTTTCAGCTAAAAAATTATGCTCTCCAAAATACTAAATCAATGTATTAGTTAGCAAATAATATTTACAATACAATATCAGACTTTTGCCACTATGGAGATCAACATCCTATTCCTCTCATGAAAAATTGACCTCGTAACCTTACAAAAATTGCTTTCATCTAAAATATCTATCTCAAACATCTAATAAATAGCTAAGATCAAAACCACAAACATAAATTGCCTCATTCAACTTGAGAATTTCACTTTGGTTTTATCCACCTTTTCCATAAGATAACCATGAGAATTAAAATCTTGATTTTTTCCTTTTCCACACCTAACTCAAATCTTCACACTCTTTCCATTCCATCAACTCTTACACACCTTACGAATTATCATAATTACATTTAACAACTTACTTGACAATAAATGATAACTGAAAATTGTCAAAATAAAACAATACTACAACATACAACTATTCAAATACAGAACTTCTGGATTAACAAACAATGCATAATATAGTTGGAGATTGGGAGTTACAAAAACCCAACTAAAACCATATGCAGTGAATTATAAAATCTTAATAAACATGTCGCAGGCTGCACAGTGTAGTCTGACTCTGTAAGCCCTACCTTGATTGTATTACATGTGTTCATCTCATGAGATAAAGCATAAAGTTTCTTAACACCAATTAATAATGCAATCAAATTATAGCTGGCCAACAATAAGTAAGCTCCAGACTCTTCACTCAATATTAGAGCCATCCTTTAGGTCAAATGAAACTCATTGACCACTATGGGTGACTTCTCCAATCTATCCATTTTGTTTATAAACTTTAGCCTGCTAATTATTATAGATTACATAGGAAAACAAGTTCATTACATATTGAATATGAGTTCAAAAGGTTCTGAGTCCTTTTCTCTCTTCTATTGGTCCACAAGGGTAGTCCTCTCCCCTGCCCCTTGGTCCAATAATGGAGTCCTCCAGCTCTCATTTTTGTTATTTATATCCAATTTATGCTGAAAGATCCAAAAATCTGGTCCAAGTAGTTGATTAATGAATATAGAGACAAAATATTTATTTCTGAGCATAAAGACAATGCATCAACAATGATTGATTGCAGTGGCATGCAACTAAAAAGCAATGCACAATATTATTGCAGATTGGAAGTTACAAAGACCCAACTAAGACCATATCCAATGAATTAAGAAATTTCAATAAAGATATCAAAGGCTGTACATTGTCATCTGATTTTGTAAGCCCTACCCTCATGGTATTACATGTATTTATCTTACAAGATAAAACATAAAATTTCTTAATAAGAATAAAGAATACAATCAAATTGTAGCTGGCCAAGATTAACCAGCCCAGGACTCTTCACTTAAATTAGAACAATCCTTCAGATCAAATCAAACTTATTGAACAATTTGGGTGACTTCTCCAAGCTATACATTTTGTTTTATGAACATTAGCCTACAAATTATGATAGATCACACGGTAAAACATGTTAAATACATATTGATTAACAGCTCAAAATGCTCAAATCCTCTTCTCTGTTCCATTGGTCCACCATGTTAGTCTTCTCCCATGTCCTTCGATCCAGCAGGGGAGGAGTCCAGACCTCATTTTTCATAATTTACCATTAGCCTCTATTATTTTTGACATCCTTTTGATACTATGATCTCTATTTTTACAAGTATAGTGGTGCAGAATTTGTAAATGAAAATATAGCCTGTATATCAAGGCAGGGGACCTTATTTACTGTCCTTGAGCGATCCATTTTTATTGGAAAGAAGTCTTCTTCCAAAACAACAAACCTTGGCTTTGTGATTTTCACCTAATCCTTTGTCACCAGATTGTTGAGGCTCCTCGTCCTGTGCATGCTGATTGCTGGATGTTTTATCCTTGCAACTGCCATGGCCCTGGCATTCATATCTGCATCCATGTCTTCTTGGTTTGGGAGTCCTTTCTATTGATCTTTCAGGGCTAGAGTCACTACTGGATTCCAGAAACATAGCTCTTAGACATCTCCTCTTCACAGGTGGATCAGCTGGAGGAGGCAGTCTGCTTATTTCTGGAGGCTTAGGATCAATATTTTTCCCTTTCTTTGGACTTTTACCACGATCTTGCTCATGAGAGGTCTTGGAAAGACCCATATGCACACCTG